>PVLD010024062.1:0-26171 GCA_004027595.1 Dinomys branickii | reverse complement strand
AGACCATATCACCTTGTCTATAGATTAGTTGTGATTGTACTATTTTCTATGATAATGGGTGTCTGTTTGTCAATATGTTTTTGTACTTTTATGTTTCTAAAATAAAAAAAAAAAAAAGCTTTCAGTTTTTGCCCATTTAGTATGATGTTGGCTGTTGGTTTGTCACTGATGGCTTTATTCAGGTTAAGGTGAGATCCATCTATTCCTATTTTCTGTAGAGCTTTTCATCATGAATGCATGTTGGACTTTGTTGAAAGCTTTTTTTGCATCTGTTGAGATGATCAAATGGTTTTTGTCTTTGGCTTTAATGATATAGTGTATAGTATTAATTGGTTTGCAAATTTTGACCCATCCCTGCATTCCTGGAATGAATCTGACTTGGTTGTGGTGTATGATTTGCCTGATGATTTGCTGCATTCTATTTGCTAGTATTTTATTATCTTTGCATCTATATTCATTAGGTCTGTAGTTCTCTTTCTTAGTTGGGTCTTTCTCTGTTTTTGGTATCAGTATGATACTTGCCTCCAGAAATGAGTTAGGGAGAATTGCTTCCTTTTCAGTTTCATTGACGAGTTTGAGGAATGTTCATATTAAATCTTCTCTGAATTTCTTGTAGAATTCTGCTGTGAATTCTTCAAGGCCTGGGCTTTCTTTGTTGGTAAGTTTTTATACTCACCTATAAAAGTCTCAAATCCATGTTTCTTCCTCAAGTTTATATTCATCTCAGATGCCCATTTTTGGATTTGGTCTTTGAATTTGGGGGGCCTAATTTTTTTCTATTATTTTTATGTTCTAGATAGAAATCCTTTGTCTGAGGGACAACTGCCTATAAAATTTTCCTACTCTCTGGGTTGTGTTTTCAGTCTGGTGGCGATTTCCTTTGTAGTGCAAAAGCTTTTTAATAAGATGAGAGCTCATTTGTTGATTCTTTTGTAGTATTTCCCTTTGTGGTTTGTATTTTGTTCATGAACTCTCTGCCTACTCTTACGTCTTCAAGATTTCTACCTATTTTCCCTTCCAGTAGATATATCGTTTCTGTTTTCAGTTTAGATCTTTGATCCATTTTTACTTTAATGCATAGTGATAGATAGGGATCTACTTTTAGTTTTGGGAATATAGAAAGCCAGCTTTTCCAGAATCATTTATTGAAGAGACTATCATTCCTCCAGTGAATATGTTTGGTCCCTTTATCAATGATAAGGTCGCTAGGGCTGGAGGTACAGCTCAGTGGGCTAAGTGCTTGCCGCTGAGCACTAGGGCCCTGAGTTCGATCCCCGGTCCCGGAAAAAAAAAAAAAAAAAAAAGATAAGGTCGCTGATCCCTAAAAAATACTAAGAATTGTTTAATCCTTTCTTTTACAATCCTGAAAGGACTTGATTGCTTGATTTGTAATAAAGTTATGTTATCACACCTCTTCAGAGTTCCTCAAAGTGGCCTTCATTGTATTTATTTCATAATAGTCATTGGCTTCTTTCTGTTCTTTACATATTATTATAATTAGAATAACAGAATCCCAGAAACCAATATATAATTAGAAAGTATATTTTTGACTCAAAACAAGTTGTCAATTTTTATATTTTGATAGTTTCCCTCCAAAATACATGTTATTGTATTATTATTGAGTGTTTCTGTTTCTAGAGTTTACTTTCTACTCTAAGTTATTATTACACTTACTGATTCTTGGAAAAGAAATCAATAATAATAATGAAAATAATAATAATAATAAGTAAGATTTACTTACCTGAACGTTATTTTATCATGTGTTTTACAATTTTAGAAATGTGGCAACTGGTCTTAGGTAATTTAAGTAACCAAAGAAAGGTAATAACAAGCAAAAGTAGTTTAATCCTCACTTTCCATTTTTTAGGCTTAAAACTTTAAGTATGCATAATAGATTTTGAATTTTCTGCCAAGGATTTTACATTAATAAATAATTACTGCATTAGTCTGTTTCAGTATGTACCAAGAAAGATTCTTTAATTAAAAGTTGCTTGCAAGGAGTCAGAGAGGTATGAAGGCAACTAGAATGGTTAATCTGTGCACATGTGTGAGTATGTGAATCTGTGCTCCGGGGAGGGACAGTGACCTGCTTCCTACTTAATTCTGCCTGTTTGGCCTTCTTGTTTTAGGGAACTATTTTTATGAGTTTTGTTATGATAGAATCACATACCACATTTTACTGCCCACTGCATCTGTAGGGAATACTATGAAGCATCTCCTTCATTTCAAATGGTAGCACTACTGATCATTTTTCTAGGAATATTAACACTTCCTTATTTAAAATAAAGAACTTTTTGTTTCTTCATATGTAATGCTTACATAATACCTTTTTATGATACATCATCTTCCAGCAATACTAAGTATGCAGATCTAAAGTTTTGCCAGTCATGAATTTATCATTTTTTTCATGTTAAGAAAAATTACCATGCAACTGTAGTACTAATCAGAATTATTTATTCAACTCTTTAATAACTGAAATGTTCATAATACTGAATAAAAGCAAGCACTCATATGAACACACATATAGAAAGAAAAAAAAACATTTGCAGTGGCTTCATTTTACTTTCTGCATAATTCTGCTTGAATTTTATTCCAGTTAGAATTTTCGTAGTGATGATGCAAAATAAACAGAATATAAAGTGTGTTCAAAATGCACTTACTCTGCTTTCAGAATCATTAGTCCAATCTATTCATGATTCAGAGGTGCTTTCTCTAAAAGAGCACGCTGAGCGCGGGTCTGAAGCAGTACGCAGGGAGGTGTATGGAGGGGAGCAAGCCCCGTGCAAAAGGAGTACTGGGTATTGTCTCCCATGCAAAGTTTAAGCCAACATACAATAGAAATTATTTTATTACTATTACATCTTAAGATATCAGGCAATTTAGGTTACATAAAGTTATTTTTGCATGTGACAGATTTTATCTGTGTATTATACTCCTCAGTGAGCTGATCCCAGGGCTTAGAGGAAGCATCTGTATCTAAAGGGGTAGCTTTTCGGAGTTATTTTTGGTAACGTAAAAGCAGGGAATTGTTAAGTAATCTGTCATAGCTCACCTTTATGTATTTTCATTTTTCTCTTGTAACGTCTTGGTAAATAAACCAGCTTCTGACTCCTTGTTTGTTTGTTTTCTTCTTCTTCTCTCATCTCCTTCCGGTTTTTACTTTTTCCTCTTGAAACTTGTAAGTGAACTTCTCCTTTTTCTGATCACGTTGGGTCCCCACTTTCCATTTGTTTTAGGAATAAAGCATGGCAAACCTTTCATGATATTTAGAAATTATTTACTGTTAATCCTGTTTTTATAAACATAGTGGTCCAGGGTGTCTCCTGAACCTGATGGCTAGTGACAGGTTAAGAAATTTCATGATACTCTCTTTTTATTTTAGACATATTTTCCCATGTGTTATGTACACACACACACACAAATACACACCTGTGTGCATGTACAGAGACATACATGTACTCAAGTAAGTGTTACTTCATCCACAAATGCAGTTTTTCCACATCAGGAATCATCAGAGAAATGCAGTCAAAATCACAATGGATGTGATATCTCTCCAATGAAAACGGTTACTATCAAAGGGAAGGAAAGATAATATATAGTAGCAGGCATATGGAGAAAGGAGAGATATTATATAATTTTGGTGAGAATGTAAATTAACTCAAACTTTGTGAGCAGCAATATGGAGGTTTCTCAAAAAATTTAAAGTTGGATTAGCAAATGACCTGGCAATCCCAGTATGGAAAATATATTCAAATGAAATTAAATCACGATGACCAAGAGATAGCCATGTTTCCATGTTTATTCCAAAGAGATATCTACACTCAATATTCACAATAGCCAAGATGCGGCGCTGACCTGTCCATCAACAGAAGCGTGGATAATGAACAGGGAGGGGGTTGATGTGAGCAACTGGATCCTATTTATCCACAGAGACCGAATGAGGAAAACTTGTCATTTGTGACAACATGTGTGTGCCAGGAGGAAATTATGTTGAGTAAAATAAATCAGACACAGAAGAACACATATTCCATGATTTCCCACGTATATGGATTCTAAAGAATTGATCTTATGGAAGATGCAATTGCAGTTACCAGAGGATGGGGGTGGGCAGGAGGAGGGGTGTGGAGAGGGCAGTTAATGGATATTAATTACAACCAGATAAGAGTAAGAAATCCTGGTGTTACACTGCACAGTAGGGTGATTTTAATTAACAGCAGTGCATTTTGTATTTCAAGCATTAGAAAAGGGAATATTGAATGTTCTCATTATAAAAAATGATAAATGTTTGAACTGACTAGTTTACCAATAACCCTCATGTGGCCACTGCACAGTGCATGAATACACCAAAACATCACAACTTACTCTATGAATGAGGTCAATGTTTATGAATATATACAATATTTCTATGTTATCTTATTGAGACTGACCATATTTGTGAACGTTTATTTCTTCACTCTTGTTCTGTTCGTTATTCCAAATAGCTGCCTTTACACTAGCCCGCACTGCTACAGTTACTGCAGCTTTCTGTGTAGGGAGCTTTGAAATCAGTCTGTGTGATCCTTCTACTTTTGCATTTCAATCATCAATTGGTTTTTAGTATAAATCAGTAAATACAATGCATCACATGAAAATAATGAAAAATAAATAGCAAGATCACCTTAATTTATGAAAGAAAAACATGACATGAAATTCAACATGCCTTTACTATACAAGGCTTCAGTGATTTAGAGATAGGAGGATCATCCCTCAACATAGTAAGGGCTGTGTATAAACAAATTCGCAATCACATCACACCCAATGTTTCCTGAGGTCAGGAACAACAGTGTTCACTGTCAATGTTCTTATTCCATAGAGTTGCAGAGGTTTAGCTGAAACAATTAGACAAGAGAGAACATAAAAGGCACACAGATAGTAAAATTATCTCTTTGCTCCCAATATGATTCTATACACAGAAAAACCTAAAGATTCCACCAGATTTATTGATCAAATAAATTCAGTAAAAGTAGCAGGATACAAAATCAATATACAAGAATCACTCTCAATATTTTCAGATAACAATTTCTCCATAATTTTCAACAAAATCCCCAATTCCCACAAATTAATACCAAGTTGTGAGTTTGTGTGGCCTCTGCCAATGAGTAATATTCTAACATATAAAACTGTAAATTAAAGAAATATAAAGGGATCTTTGAAAGATAAATTAGGATATGTATATTATAATTCATCAAAACACTCATAAAAATACAGTAATTTTTCTTTGTGTAAGTTAAGATTGAACACAGGACTTGGATAGCTGGGCAAGTGTTTTAATACTGAGCTACATCCCCAGCCCAAAGTATAATAATTTTAATCTAATAATGTCAAAAAGACAGACATGTGTTTCAAAGTAACAAAATCCAGGATCTATAAACATACACCCATATTAGATTACTTGACTGAGAAAAAGTTGGAAAATATTTTTGAGAAATCACTATTTACACATTTTAGTGTAATTTTGTGTATAATATAATCATGGTTCCTGACTTTTCATATACAAAAATTCATTCAATAGATACATAATAGATGATAGATAGATAGATATGTTAAAGTAGTGATGCATTTAGAAAACATTTTTGAAATGGAGTGATTAATTTAAAATAACAAGACACTAGTATAGTATTTACTTTGAAGGAAAAAGTCTATAATTTAGATCACATTAGAACTAAGAACATTTTATTATCAAAAAAACTTTTAAAATACTGAAAATACAGCCAAGAAGGTGAAGCAGGTATTTTCAATGCATGCATTTTACTCTCCAGGTCAGGGTATATAGAGAACTCTAACCAATAAAGCAAATAACCCAGTAGAAATATATCCTCAAAAATGAGATATCCACATGTGTGTTGGTGAGTACATGTTTGTACGTTTTCTATTTCCTGAAGGTATCAGGAAATTTAAAATGATAATTCTGCACCCAGTGAATAAGCTAAGTAATAATGAGAAAGATAGCTGAGTTGTAGTGAGACTGCCACCCTAACAGAGCATTTGGCTACTGCTACTGTTCGTGCAAATTGATTGCACATTAATTTCTAGAAAAAAATTACTAAACTATTCAATACAATTAAAATTCATAATATTCGTATCTTATATTTCAGTAGTTACTCTAGTAGATATACTTTCAAATTTGTATACATTTCTGATTGTAGGTACATTTCTAATTGTAAAGTGTGTCTTTATTTGCCAAATGACATGATCTAGAATGTTTGTAACAGTATGAGTCATACCAGCCTATAAGAGCAAAAACACAAATCTTCACTAGTACAAACGGGTTAGGGAATTTTGTTTGTATTCCTTTTCAGTCATACACAACTGAACATGAACAAATATTAAGTAAATATAGAAATGTAGATGCATCTAAAAATAATTAACACAAGCACAAAATGCTCAAAGACTAAGAAATCCAAATTATTGCTCCACGTTTAAGATTTTCAGGGACAAAACTGATCCTTTATAACACAACACATGTAACTACATACAACAGTGTGGATAAATCTGAAAGGTAAGGAATTAAGGGCCAGTCTGAACCCACTCAACAGGGGGCGCCCTGTAGGTGCCCTAGCTGGCATCTTTCCCTGTATTTCTTACTCTCAGATGTCGTGGACCAGCCTGATCTCAAGTGAAAAGTCCTTCCCATGTTCTCTAATGTTCTAATTAAAGGATTTTTTGTTTGTAAACTAAAAAAAAAAAAAAAAAAAAAAAAAAAAAAAAAAAAAAAAAAAAAAAAAAAAAAAAAAAGAAAAAAACAGACTTAAACACAAAGTCAACTTAACATTACCTCCTTTTAAAATACTTCAACAACAGACAAAATTAAAGTGACAACAGAATTTAGAGTAGCAAATAACTTCATGGAGATCTGGCAAAAAATGTAAGAGGGCCTTCAGAGATGCTTGTGGGGTATTTTTCATTTATCAATGAGATGATTAAATGGGCATGATAGTTTGATGAAACCTCATCAAGTTGCTTGATAAGGTTTTGTTCATGTTTTTCATGCAAGAGATCATTCACTTAATCTTAGCCAAAGGGCTGAAGAGTGATTGCAAGGGATATTTCAATCAGAATGGATCCTTAAGCATACATTGCTATCCTTTTAGGGACACAAAAATAATCTCTAAAATAGAATGTAAAGCAGAATTTCAGTACCCAAAGCCTAAAGTGGGTATTTTGTAGGCTGTTTTTCTGAAGTGACATTTCCAAAAAGATGAAATGAAAGTGTATAGCTAATAATTACACAGCAATTACTCCTGCCATTACAAATAATTTTGAAAATAACATTAAATACAATCTGCCACAAAGAATTACAAATCATCAAAATTATCCAAATGATTGACTTTATAAATATAACTTCACCATGTAGTTGCTCTTACATTCCTATTCATTTATATTTCTTATTAGTCAAAGTCCAATGTGTTTTAGTTGGACAGCCATTAGTACAGATTACGTACTTCTTCTTACATGGAAAAAGTGACTTGCAAATGTATATGACTATGTTTTCATTATAAATTAAACTACAAGTAATTTCTCTAGCATTTCTAGCTTCAGGAATGCATAAAATCCATGAGAGCTGTGTTTGTATATGATAACATTATTTTATTTTATTTTATTTTATTTTATTTATTTATTTATTTATTTTGCAGTACTGGGGATCGAACTCAGGACCCTGCGCTTGCTAGGCAGGCGCTTATTCCACTGAGCTATATCCCCAGCCCTGTATATGATAACATTATTTTAAATATGCAATTTTACATATAGATGCTATTTTTCCATTGATAATATTTTAAATTAATAATTCTTTATAACTAGTGAATAAGACTTTTAAAATGTATGCAATTTATACAGTTATTGCAATTGAAAAAATATCCATTAATATGAGGTATGGAATGTAAAAAGTAAGCATCAGAAGAAAAAATTCCAGAAATTTTAAAATAAAATTCAGGCATTGTTGTAATTAATCATGCTATATTCTCATTACTATCAGTTATAATCTATTAGCTCCCATCAAGTTTTAATATGTCTAAATTTGTAGCATCAGCATAAAATTTATCTTCTTTGTAGTACTTGATTTGGTGCCCTGTATAGTTATTTCCAACTGATCTCAGGCCACTGATTAGTATTAATTTGTTTTTTCTTCCAACTTAAAACTTGACATCTGATTTCCTAAAGGAGTGAGAAAAGAATCTTTTTTAGAGTTTGAAATCATCTCTTCTTTGATCTTATGAAGAAAGACTAACAATAGTCTTTAATGTTCTATCGCTTTGATCTGGTAACAACCTATGTGGAAATTTCCCTCAATAAAACAATATGTATGAAAATCCATGTTAGTGTAAGTGTCCAGCTGTATCTTTTTGTTCCTTTTCACAATTGCATTCAACATATTAGGTACCCATCAGTAGCTCTGTCTAAGTGAAACAGAAATATATTTCAAAGTACAATAGTGAAGTATGTCAGAGTATTAATGTTTCAACTATGAACTTGTTTTATGTCATGACCCTCATTCAAATAGTCTCTCTGTCTTGGATCTTGCCACTATGTTTCATAGAGTTCTACTGAATCATATATAGTGCTCTAAGGAAGGAAACACAGAAATAAACTTAGGCTTAGCAGGAACATTGCTGTCGTAATCAGTGAAAAATTATTTCAGGAATGAGAGGAGGTGGAGGAGAAATTATGGGAATGAACCCATTTAGTAAGAATATATGAAGTAATACTTTATTTCAAATGGAGATATGTATGTCATATGGGTGGAATAAAGGAATATATACACAATAATGGAATAAGTAATGTATTTATAAATTAGAGGTATCTAATATTTGATTTAGAGAATATTAAAGTCCTTATTCACTACTGAGCAGGTTCAGTCCATAAATTGTTCACTCATGTATGGACTGACTGCTTATGCCTTCTCCTAATTTATGCGTTGAAATCTGAATACCCATATGATGATATTAGAAGCTAAGACATGGAAAGTAATTAGCTCACGGAAGTGGTACTCATGAACAACACTAGTGCCCTTAAAAAGGGTTCTCTAGAAATTTACTTTACATTATTTTCCTGACATGAGAAATAGATTTCTGTTGTATAGAAACCAAGTTTATAGTGTTTTACTATTGCATCTTGAACAAAGATACCTATTTCCTCACTGCATGAGCCACCATCCATTTACACAGCCATGACTGCTAAGTAAACAGCAAGAGGGCAATTGGAATGGGGGAAAATCTTTGATCCAAGTTATATTCCAGTGAATAGAAACCTTACGTAAAACAACACTGATATAGGAAGTTACAGAAGCAATTCAATAGAGGAATATTCAGGAGAATTCATGTAACTTAATCCAAGGAACATTCAGAGTTTGATGAAAACACAATCTAGTCAGAAGAAATTGATAAATACATTAGCAACAATAATTGGGAAGAACAATTAGATATATAATTTACCTATGAGTTTGAGCGAAGCAGTAAAAATGAAAACTTGGACAATATGTGTCAGTTGCTCTTTGATGACTTTTGCAAGAAAAAGACAAGTTGAAGAAAGTAATAGCTAGTTTGATAATTATTCATTTCAAGGGGTATGTTTTACAGACCGAGTGACTTATAATTTAGAAGACAACATTCTCTCCTAACCATAAGTAATGTGCTTTAGCTGAGTGGGATTTGCACACCTGTAATCCCAGAACTCAAGAGGCCGAGGTAAGGATTTCTCTACACTCAAGGGCAGTTTGGGCTACACTGTGAGTACAAAGCTAGTCTGAACTAGACAAGACACAGACTCTGAAAGGAAGAACAAAAAGGAGAAGGAGAAGCAGGAGTAGGAGGAAGAAGAAGAGAAAAAGGAGGAGGAAGAGGGGAAGTGGGAGGAGAAACAAATAAAACTGATGGTATGACCTGACAACAGCTAATTGAAATACTTTACTATTAATTCATTCTATTCATTTTTTGTGCAAATACCTCTGATGTCTCAAAATATCCCAGTACTCAAGCTTGGTAAACAACATATATTTCAAAATATCCCAGTACTCAAGCTTGAAACAAATGCCTCAGAGAAGCTAATCTTGCAGCCCTTTATGAAACCTGAGTTTTACCTCTGTGTAAGTAGAAAATGACATAAGAATCAAGAAAATCAATTATTAAAAACAAATTGTTTCTAACTTGATAGAAAAAGAAAGGTAATGTGCTAAAGTGAGCATGTGTGTGGCTATTAGAACACAGAGCTGTTAAGAAGAAAACAGGTAAGAAATTCTCTTTTAGGAAGAGTGCTATTGGAATATAGGGCTGATCGTATTACCAAAATATTCAAAATTGTTTGTATTGACTTTTCTTTAATCTGTTGGTTCAACTTTAGGGTTATGGAACTAAGCAAATCCATGAGGGTCAGCAATGTCTAAGGAAATCAATAGCAATTTATAAGTCCCATACACTCACCCCGAGGGTATTTTAACACAAAACAAACTAAAAGTGCTTTTTCATGATTCTTAGTTTCCAACATACATAACTGATGCAAGAATCTGAGTGTATGAATATGAGATATGTCTAATTGCACAACTTTTAGACCCTATATCTTCTATCAATTATCATGGCCCTGTATCACGCAGGTCATATGAAATTTGCACTTAGGAAGGAAGTGGAGGCAAGGTCTGTGGGAAGAGGTTCTGTAGTAACAAGAGGGTGAAGTTACCCCTGGGCTCCACAGTAGGATGTAATTGGCTTGTTAGAATTTTGTGGATTGGGGGCAAGTGAAGTTCAATAGAGAGAAATAAACAAATACTGAAGGGTTTTTTGGCATGGGGTTTTTATTCACAGGAGTAGATTGGAAGAGAGAGATTGCAGGTAGGGATTTGAGGCCTTTTTAGTTGCTGTTGCCATGGTAGCAAGACTCTTAATTTCAATCTTCATATCACATTAACCAAGCTCCACTTTGTACTAAACAGAATTATGATACTTCTACAGTCCTAGGACTGATGTGAATGGAATCATTCAGTGCCACTACATGGTAGGTGCCAGCGGGTAAGTGCATTGTTATTTGTATCTCTGATATATCTTGATAAGGAGACACCATATCCCTATGTGGTATGAAAAGACTTCATGCTGCAAGGTGCTAAAATTATACTGCATCATCAAGAAGTACTGGACTTTGCTATGAGATCATGATGTAAACAACTGATATTCCACCTTGATCTTGGTGGTGTGATTGTGAAACTTTGGGTTATTTTTCCTTTAAAGACCTTAAGTAACACTGAACGACTACTGAATCAATCTGCTGTGCAATGGCTTCTGTCTACTACTAATGATCTTCAGAGTCACTTATCTCCTCTTGCTACTGAAACTATTTCCGAAATGATTTAAGTCATGTAATGAAATAAGACAAAAAGATCTGTTATGGTTGGTACATTGTGTCAACTTGGGGACTCTAGAGGTTTGCCTAAGTCAACAATTATAAATCTTGAGATAAAAAGGACACGCCCTTACCCTTCTGGGATATTGTTTATTGTGTTAATTTAAAAAGTTTAAAGGGTTAACTATGTGACTCAAAAGGGAGCTAAAGTGCCTATTTATATTCATCCTAAGCATATAAAAAAAATAGAGATTCTGTGAGTGCTACATGCCCCCTGGGTGGGGATAGGATGTTTACAATATAAATAAAGAAAAGAGGCTGCTTGCAGCCATTCCTCTCTTTTGCCCTTGTGGTTTTTGCTGTGTTCTGCTGCCCTAAACAGTTTGCCTTCTGCCATGTGCCACTCTGCCTCAAAACTAGGCAACTATAGACTAAAACTTCCACAAACTATAAGCTAAATAAACCTTTTCTTCCTTCATTTTCTCTCAGCAACAAAAAAAAATAACCAAGACAAGATATTACCTGACACATTATATTTCCTCTGTGGTAACAAGAAACACTACACATGGTGAAAGCTCAGCTGGGTGACCCCGCAGCCAGCCCGCCTCTGCGTTCCGCACTACTGTCGGTGGTTCCGGGCGTACTGTCACATGCAATTGTATCACTGGGCTTTCTTTCCTGTGAGCTGACAGTAGATGCAGGTGGTTCCAGAATTACAGTGCTTAGACTTGACTTTTTGGCTTCACGATGTTGCAGAAGTGACATTAATCCAGTAGACACCAAATTCTGAGTGTTGATCTTTTCTCAAACAAGAAATATATAATGTGATATTATCTCACGATGTCAAGCGACTGCAATGCGCCTCGGCAGCCAGCCACTGTACATGAGGAGAAAAGACTGACCCTGCAGTGACCATGCTGCTCTCCTCCGATGACTGTGGCATTCAGGAGTTCAAGTACACTAAGTCGTCTTCTTTTTATGATGCTTTGTCAATGTAAAATGGAGTTTTGTGTGGCATAACCTCACCATGAGACAAAAAATAATCTGTATGTAGTTTATTTGAGAACCGTATTTTCTTATTTTGAGAAAAGTATAATTTTTTAAAAACCATAAGCTTTGCTGAGGTAAACATAACACAATGAGCTGTACGGACAAAAGTGTCTGATGTGACGCATCTTTTATACTTGTACCATGCCTGAGGAAAAGTAGGCCTTTAGCTCTCTGTCCCTGACACATTCTTTTGTGTTCCACAGACTCTTCCCTTTCTATGTAGACAGTGGCCGGACTCTCCAGCAAACATAAATTTGAGAGATTGTGGGAACTGGGCAAAGTAAAGTTTTTTGCGGAAGCTACTCTTCTGCGTGTTCCTTCCAGTGCTGGTCCTACAGTGGGACGGAAGCTAATAATGTCTCTACCGTGTTGTTTACACAACCTCTTTCTTACAACTGAGTGGAAAACAGAGCACTATGGGTGCTGCAGCCCAGCTACTGCCACAGGACACTGAATTGTCTTTGATGACTTTCCCATCTGTCCCAGCATGACTAGACACTGATGATTTCCTGATTGGCCTACCACCGCCACCAGGCTTGCTCTCTAGTCTAGCATAACTAGATGTTCTGACACCTTCCAGTGACTTCACTCTCCAGCTCACTGCCACTAGAGTTCATCCTTTGTTGCCACCAAGGATCAACCCTATCCTTCCCTGTTCGTATATTTATAAACCTTATCTTTCACAAGTCATTGACAGGTACATCTTTTACCTCCCCACAATCTACTGCACGCCAACCTACTCCCACACACGTGGGCTGTGATGAGACAATTCAGGAAATCATTACCACCATTAAGGTAAATAGCTCATTCCTCAGTTCCGACAGTTTTCTACGGTCTTTATGTAAGTTTAATTGGCAAACCCCACACATTTATTCATCTGAGATCTGAACGTGTAAGATGATATATTAGACAATGAGAATTTTATGTTATTGAGCAGTGGGTAAGTTTTTCATCCTCATGAATAAATATGATTTGCCTTGTTCTAGGGTGTCATTGCATCTTAAAAATGACTTATTTCTTTCCAATTCTGTCTTAATAATTTGCTACAGCATTTATTCTAAAGTTAATTTTTTTTCTAGAGCTGAAGTAAGAATTTCTGAATGCCAATTCCAATGCCTCATAAATTATTAGATTTCCTATTCTGGTTAGTGATAACAGATGATATCTCTGATATTTTGTGGGTGCCAGAGGATGTCTAATTCTTGCAGTAGTTACTCCCACACCCTGGAGTACTTTTGTCTCCTGCATATACAGATCAACGTGCAAACACATGCTTGAAGGAATGCTCTGAAGATGCCTGGAATTCATGTATGCAGCAATTTCTATCTGATATTCTTTCCTGCAAAATCTGATCCTTTAATCCCGTGTCTATTCCTATCATTCCATCTTATCAAACAGGGGAGCAGTTTTTAAAACCACTTGGATTCCCTCTCCCTGAGCCACACCCTGCAAAGACCCTCTGGCAGTAAATTGGGGATATAATAGGATTGATTTTGTTTCTAAGTCTTACCAATAACTATTTATGGATATCTGGTGTCAAATGTATTTTTAATTTTTTTTGTACAGAGAATCAAACTCAGGACCTTGCCCTCGCTAGTCAGGGCTTACGCCCTGAGCTATATCCCTGGCCCTTAATAGTGTTTCATAAATCTTGATCAATTATTTTTCAGACAAGATAGTGGGTTTTGCCCCTGCTACTGAAATTTCACTACTGCTAAAAGTCATGGACGTTTTTAATCATGGCATGAATTAGCCGTTTTTCACTTCTACAGAAAATTTTACAGTAGCATATACTAAAACATTAAATATAGGAAAAATTTTAAAAATACAGACAATTTCAAATCACAGGTAATAGATAAATTTTGAATATATTCCCATGAATTCATGTATAATAAGAGAACAGTAATAATAAGCAAAATTAGTCAGTGTCCTGGGCAAGACAGAGACCGACTAGGTATTTTTATTAGTGGGTTTGGTTGTGAGTTTAAATTCATGGGGCTGCACTTATATTTATTATTTTTTCATTTTTTTAATTATTTTTCATTTTTTATTATTAGTATGTTTGCACTTTATAATGCTTACACTCTTGTGTGGAGTTGGTACATGTTCAAAACACAACTTAATTCCTTTTATAATTTCATACCCCCACAACTGGGGACAAGAAACCAGGGCACTACTTCTGTCACAATGTTTTGTTTCTGCTTCTAAAGCAAATATATCCTTGGAACTTAAAGCTGGTAATTGAACATTTAGACTTAAGAGTTCAGTTTTATACCAAAGTCATTTATGATAAAGCCCCTCTATCCATAATGTATTTCTTAAAATATGGATTGTCTCACTTACAGGTACTATACTTAATTTGCATTCAGTACTCTAACTTTATGGGATTCTGAGAAATCCAATATTGAGTTGTTCAACCTTAAAAACAGAGGGTAAAGAAAGGTTCTTAATATCAACCCATGTATCCACTATGCCACATCACTCTGACTACTGAAATTGCATTCATAGCTTTCTATACGTAACAAATGGGCCCTGTGCTATAAGATGGAGCCAAGGGCCACTGAGGGCATCAGCAGTCATTGTATTCACCCCAAAGTTATGCCCATTCTTCTTATTTCATCAGATGCTACCTTGACATTCAAAAAGAGAAAACCATTAGTAATCACCTTTACAAACGTGCCACATACAGGTACTACAGAAAAGAATATGAAAAGTTTCAAATATGGCACAAAGAGAAAATATTCATGGGTTCTACATTAGGAGAAATTCATGGGGCTGTAGATACAGATATAACCACAGATGTATTTGGATAAAGTGTGAATATATTCAGTTACGAAAGTCGTTTCAGTTCCTAGGGCTATAGTTGATATTTTTGTAATATTCTTATTCCGATAGTCTGCATTGCCTTATTCCATCAGACGGCATTTCAACATCTGAAGTTCACCTTTTATGCTGCTGGCAACAATCCTCAGGTGGGTGGGCCTTCCACACCCAGCACCGTGCTGATTCAGTTCAGCTGGGTGCTATAAGTTGACCATTCCTTGACCCACCCCAGCCCTTAAAGGTTTGATTTTCTTTACTAGCCTTAGTTTCACTTCGAATTTTGAGGCAAAAAACATTACAATTTAGATGGAACCAGCCAATGCACAAAAGCAAGCTATAAATTAGGCCTGGATTTGTGCCTGAATTGGATGGTTATTATAATCTCATTGTGAGTCCATAGATATGAAGAAAATAGAATATGTAGCCAGTCCTCCCTGTTTATTCCATGTTCGTTTGTTGAAGGAGTCCTTGGCATACATCTCGGATGCTGAAGCTACATTTTCCGTAAGAATGCTTAATTGGGTAGCCTGTTCCAAAACCTAGAAGTCATTGATGTGCTTCTCTGATAGAAGATTTCCACAGGCTGCAAAAGGCATCCTGATCCAACATAGAAAAAAGATAAAACCTCCTTTGGAGCATCTCAGATAACAGTGAACACCAGCTGAGTTGCCAAGTAAACTTTCTCTTTCTGCATTACTGTATCAGTCAAAGCCAAATAGTCACCTAAATATTCCATTCTCAAATCTAATATATCCGTAAACAGCATGACTCCTATTAGCTAAGAAAGATAGTTTGTGCAAAAAGAAAAATATTTCACTAGAAAACGCTCAATAGGAAAAAAATTTGACTTAGAACAATGACAAAACGATCATTAACAGATTGTATTCATGACCATCAGGAAGGAAAGGATTTGTAAGACAAAACGCAAAAGCACTAGCCCAAGGGAAGGAGCATGTATTTCCTGTGTATTTGCACTAGGTACTCACAAAAGTCGTGAAAAAAATGCTGGAGAAAGATGAGTGCAGTTTATAGGGTAAAAAGAAATAGTATACAAATCAACGAGGATTAAAAAGACAAGTAAATATACAGAAACTGAACAAAGGATAAAATGTAAAAGGCAGTAAACCTACAAACAAAAGGTTCCTTCTATCCAATTTAATAACCAGCCTACTACTAAAACTGGGCAATACCATGCTATCCAGACTGTGGATCTCTGAGTACCCTCATATATTCTGGATTTTGTGCAAATCAGACACAAATTATGAAAAAAAATTAGCAGTTTATGTGGTTTATGCTACACTTGAACACATACGTGTGCTACATTTTAGCCATTCTAATCACAGACAGCCCCTAGAGTAAAGAGTGTGCATAGAATCCAAGGGATATTTATCATATGATTTGAAATTGCCAGGAATTTTTCATGGCTTCAAATGTTTATTTATACTACAATAAGGAAATAAATTGTGACATGATCGTAACAGCAATGGTAATTGGTGAGCCTCAGCCTCGGACCAACGAAAGAGTCATTGATCCGTAATCAAAGGAGAAATAAAAGCCAATGAGCAAAATGACAAGGCCGAACATAGGAGGTAAGAGGTCCTGACACACCAACATGCCTTCTGCTCAGCACCCGAGGGAGCTTCTCCTCTGTAACTTTCCATCTGCCAAGGTACTGACAATAAGGTGTTTTAAGGACTGCATCATTATAATGTGAGGGAGTCAGGTTTTTCAGAGACTGGTGTCTATTCTGAAATCTAATGAGCAGGTTCCTTTCTGCTATATTTAACATTCGTAGCAAAGATAATATGACATACTACATCAAGGCAAGTATATAATAATCTTTTATTAACCTTATAATGAATGGTAGGAGAAAATGAGGTTCGTCCGTAATGTCATGGCAAGAGGATGCTGTTTTTAATATTCCTGCTAAGCAGGATATGATTTGAAGCCAATGTCTTTACCCTTTTGTTCTCGTTTTTTTCCTTTCAGATCAGAGAAGAGGTTTATACTCACAGGCATCTTCATGATACACAGACTACTAAGTAAACAAGACTGTGATTTTATCACAAATGCTAATGTCATGGCTCCATTTGGTCCATTTTCAGGTATATAAATCCACATGAAGCTCCTGCTGATGGGGCCGCCATGTTTTTAATTCATTAGCCCACTTAATAAGGCTGAAGGAAAGAACATCCGGGAGAGTGACTGAGAGGAGCATTTTGCTTATAGACTGGCCACAGTTTATGGTGAGGCCAACTGAGAAAATACAAATCTTCCCGGGGAAAATATCTGCAGCAGCTAGGACTTAATGCCCTATGAGGACATAGTAGACTGAGCGAAAGGCATTACCCTGTAAGCCACGCTGGAATCTTCCGGTGATTTTAGCATCTTGGAAATGTTTTTCTGTTATTCATATAAATTTTTATCTATCTGGAGAGGAACTCGCCTTTATGCTTTTGTTTTTCTACTACCTGGAAGGCATGGCTTCTATGTTTGAAGAAGATTCGAGCTATTTCGGTGAAAGTTCTGTACTGCCTAATCTTTGCCATTTTTCTACTTTCTTTCGTATTATTAGCTCCTCATTTAATTCTTTTGGTTGTGGGACTTTCTGAATGTCAAGCTAGTCACAATTTGGGCTTATAATTTTGTACATTTAGGGACTGAAACACAGTAGCAGGGTAAGACCTGGCTTATAGAAGTAACAAAAGCTCAAAAGGCTATGAACACATATGTTCAATCACTGGGTCTCTTGAGGATAATGTGAAACCCTGATTTACCAGTAAATGCAGCTAAGAGGTATGCAGGAATGGGGAGGCAGGAGACTGTAGCATGTAGGCAAGGAGGCCTGTGGGAGAGAATGAGGGTGGCTAAGATGGCTGTGTCTAAATCTCCTGAAGCCAATATCTTTGTCATTCATGATATTCTGTGCCTTTATGGGAAAATTTTTGAGATTGTTTTTGTTTGAGACTGTCGTTTCTCACACCTCACATTCTCCCTATAAATTCTTGTTTTAAAATTTACTCCAAAGGAGAGAGAGAATGGCCTCACCAAAATGATTTCCAAAAGCTTTGGTAAAAATGTTTACAGTGATGTCTTTATCTAATGTTAAAAATGGGCTTAATTGTACAGGAAGATCTAATTAGAAAAGACCATCTCTTTACATTCAATATCTTCTGTATACTCGGTGCCAACCCTGTGCAATAGGGTATACAATAGATGCTAATTTCTATACAAATCTGACAGTTTCTCTTGCTTGATAATTGCCTTAGGTCTTTTTTCTCCAGGAGAAAGCACTTTGATGTGAAATGTGGATACATATTAGCTTGTGTCTTTCAGTTCTATAGCATCAAGCATGAGGTGCTGAATAAGTGCTTTAAGTTCAGTTGTTTGTTGCTGTTTTCATTCATTAAAGCTGAATCCTGTTCATAGAAATTTATATTTCTAATTTCATGTTTTAATGCCTTTTCAAATTAGGGTGCTCAAAAATGTTGGCATAGTTTTAATGCCTTAATGATTTTTTTCTATTCCTCCCCAAATAAAAAATAGACTTCTCGCTTATAGCTATAGCATAAAATAGCATGCTATTTGTGATGTGTAATCATATACACATATGATTGCACAATCTACAGAATTACAGCTCCTCTTGAGCCTACCAGAGAGCTAAATTTGTAGGAAAAACCCCAAGTCTGAATTGTAGGAAGCCTAGGCAAAGAAGATTTGGGAGCTAGTTTACATCTCTCAGAGGATAAAAAGAATCCTCCAGAATGTTAACAAAGTGCTGAGAGTTTTGTGGAAAGTAAGGAACCTGCAAGATTCACAGCAAAGACGTTTCGCTATGCTGATGTTTCGCACAGCAGATCTCTGTCCTGCGCAAAGAAGACAGATGGGGGTCATCGGGGAAGAAATGATACACAATAAATGAAATTTTAAATCAAGATTTAGAGTAATGATGACAATGCATAGCAAAGAGCTTGTCCTAAAGTCCGGAAGGTTGTGAATTGATTTAGTTCCTTTAAAAAATTATTTTGCGGTATTTACTAAGGTGCAACTCTGATCCAGTAATTAATTATACACACAGTTTTGCATACATATATGTTGTTGGACACATAAGACAATGTTCACAGCTGTATCACTAGTAAAGAATGAACAATGGTCGAAATGATAGAAATTTCATTCTATAGTGTTATAGATTTATGTTGAAATGTGTTATATGGTGACTAAAACAACAATTGTAAAGTAATGAGCGTGAAAGTAAATGTGTTTTAGAATACATATTTAATATATTAATACAATTATTTAATATAAAGCTCATATAGTCACAAATCTTGTTGAAAATTTAGTTTTTGTCAGGTCCTCTTCTAGGCACTTTGAAGACATGCATAAATAAGAAATAATTTCTCTGTGCTTATCTGACATTTATACCAGGAAAATCTCTCAGTAAATTGTTGAGTAAGAGTTGCACTTGGAAAAATTTTATGTTGGTGATAGATTGAGAAGCCATTTCAAATTATAACATGGAAGATATGAGATTTGCAATTAATAACAGACTAGATATTTAATTTTATACAATGAAGTATTAATAGCACAGTATTTTACAGTGCTCATAAAATATTCACAAAAATACCATTGTGCCTTTGCCTACTCTAAAAGCCACTATTATTAGTCTATTATCCAAAATCAAATAACACAGACAATATTTTCTACAAAAACAAAATGCTGACAAACTACAGGATGATATAACTACAAATTAAAAACATTATTGCAATAAGTAAAAGGAGCATAGGAGTCTAGAGTATCTGTACACTATATAAAATAAATCCACTCTGCCTGAAAACAAAATAACATACAATTAAGTGGCTTTTCATTTACATGTAAAAGCTTGGCTCCCACTCCAGTTTCCGGAGAATGGGCTATGGGGATTTGATCTGGTGCCCGCAAGAGAGTTTCTCAGATCTCCTACTTTTCCCTCTGCCATTGTAAGATCGTTCTTTTTCATGCTGGGAAAACGTTGGGAACTTCAGAGACTCATATACCTTTCCCTCTCCTTGCCTCCCATCGATCCTTGCAGGTGCCTCACTTTGCACTGCAGAAGACCCCTTCATGCATGGACATCTTTCCTGGCGTTTACCTTGCCCTCACCACCTGCCTGCTGAAGGTCCAGCGAAATGGGGACAGATGACTGTGGGGTGGGGCTGTGACTTGGACCCCTTGCAGTTCTAGCCATCACGTCATTCCAATGACAACTAATACATACAATGAAGTCTCAAAAGGATTCCTCCAAAGTGGTGTTATGGATATTCTCATAAAACATTTATTATAAGTGCTGTCTAAAATGTCTGAAATGTTGAAGTTAGAATTTTCAATGCTAATGATCATAGCTGTATTATGTCTAAGAAATATGACTGAGTTTTTAAAAAGCAACTGTCAGTAATCTTTAATTTATAGTTACATTTTATATTCAATATTCCTTATATATTATGGATGCTCCATAAACATTCATTGCCAAAATAAATGCTTAGTGTCCACTGGTGTTTTTAAATTCAATATTAGTAGAAATGTAGCCATATATATGAAAACTTTTGCATATCAGCTGAAGAAAGAAAGTGTAGATAACTATAAAAAATAAAACACAGGGCAACAGAAAATGTCAATATAAAAAAGGCACATATCTTTAATTTTAGGTAGGACTTGAAATTGAGCAGACCAAGATAAAATGGAAATAATCACATAAAATAGTTAATACTATTTAGTTACTATTTGTATCAAATTAATAAAGATAATTTTAGTAGAATTGCTTCAGTATTCAACTACAATAATAGAACATAATGCTTTAATCATTTAAAGGAAGCCAGAGATGCCCAGCAGAAATGTCTATCCACTTACAAACAAAGGTAGCTATGCACACTGGATCACGTGCCTAAATGAGGGAATCAATGCAGAACTGATGAACCTAGCGAGGTAATGGAAAATTGCAATTGTCTGTCTCACTTCACTTAGTTGATAAACTAGACTAAAAAATCTGGAAAATGTAGATCTGTGATTTTTAGAAAATTTAAAGAAGTACATGAATAATTTTTTATTTATTCATTTTCTTGGCCTTATGCGAGCCATGCAAATACCTAATTTCATAGAAACAAAAGTAACCTGACCTTGAAACACAAAAAGAATAATAAATAGGAGAAAATGCGCACACCCCTCTTAATGATCTGGTGTTATGAAAGTAGTATACTTCCTTCCCAGCATGAATGAGAAAGTTTTCTCATAGCTTATTTCTATCACTAAACAATTGTTTTCATACTCTTGTCTTTTACTGACTTATACAAAGTCTTATCATTATTTGCATTCCACAGCATACACTGAATTCAATTTAATTTTATACCATTTTACCTCATCTCTATAGGTGAAGCTCAGGAGCAAAGTCAAAGTTCTTATCACAGATAGCTTTGTATTCTACAAAAAAGTTTAAAATATGCTGTGTATTTCTTATTTCTTATAATATTTTCAAGTTGTGAGCTATTCACAATGATTCTTATGTCAGCCAGAAAGGGCAAAATTTTGTTAGAATTTTGTGATTTCTGACAGGCTTTGTTTATGCACCAAAAGATTGGGTTTTATGCATTCAACACACACTCACAAGTTGTCTTATTGCTTCTCCTGAAATGCTAACCTTATCAAGAAGAGGTTGACTCTTCTGTCTCAATATCAGAAGAAAAGCTTCTCATTCCCTTTGGTCTTGTATTTGCCCTTTTTTCCCAAATGTTTTGTGACTTTTCTTTCTATGAGAGAAAATTCACTAAATGAAATATAAATTTATAATTTAAAGTCCACTATTGAGAGTTATTATAGAGGGAAGAATAGACTCCATTTGAGGGTAACTGTGCTGGGATCTTAATTCTGTAATTTACTGCTCACATAAATTTAGATGAGTGTTTGAAAACTTTTTATGATGGCAGAAAACTTATAATATCCAATAGTTGGATTGTACCCAATAATTAATGCAGATGAAATTAATGATCAAAATTTCAAAATAATCATCAATGTTTCAAAACA
Organism: Dinomys branickii; assembly: GCA_004027595.1. Lineage (NCBI taxonomy): Eukaryota > Metazoa > Chordata > Mammalia > Rodentia > Dinomyidae > Dinomys > Dinomys branickii. The sequence continues at coordinate 3,884 of PVLD010024062.1, read as the reverse complement.
AAACAAGTTGTAGATGGACTAACAGCAATTCCATAAATGTATTAGTTAAATGTTAACCTTTAGGAAAATGAAGTGAAATGCTAGCCGAATCAACTCAATAAGCATAATAAGTTGGTAATAAAATACTGCTCAATCAAATGATGGAAATTTCAAACATTTGTTTAAAAAATACACAATAGAATTTGTGTGGTTTGAAAATAATTCTCTTGCTCACGAACCACATTTTAGAGTACTGAATCAGAAATTTTTGACATGAATGCATGACACTAAACCATAGAAATTCCAGGAAAGCCTTAAGTTTTATATTTAAATTAAATCCTTTCAAAGTTTTCATTACTCTCCTATTAAAAACCAAAAAAACAAAAAAGACTTTCGTTTTGAAGTAGCTTTAAACAAAGCTTGGAATTCTATTTAGTCTGCTTATGTGCTATGGGCATACTTTGGGGAAAAATAGTTTGACATAGATTACTAGATTTATAATTCTATGTAAACCTCTATATCTGCAGCAAGTTTATTATACAAGAAAGGCAAGTTTTTTCCTTTACTAGTACTTAATGATATAAATTATTTCTTAAATTCTCTATACAAATTTCCTCACAGTGAGTTCCATGGAACACTAGTTTTTACCTGAATGCAGCAGGATATAAGAAAGAATACTTAGTTCAGTTAATCTGGGTATCTCTGGGTTAAAGATTACAACGTACCAACAACCTGTATCTAACAAGTATTTGATAAGATAGTGAAATGAACTGCATTTCGCAAATACATTTGTTCTTGTGACTTTATTTTCTAAGAGATTACTATAAATGTGTTAAATTTCCAGTTAACATTGTTGTACTGATTTCATTGTTTCCTGTCGGTTGATCCTAGGTTTCAAAATGCAAGTTTTCCTCCCAAATTCCTCATAGTTACTTACAACATGACTGGAGTCATAGTACAACTAGGTTTTAATGCTACTTAATTTTAATGAAATTTTAAATGGTTAGTGTTACAGGAATCAAGTCCATATTCTCAAAATAGTTAAGATAGTATGCATTGCCATGCATTCGTGAATATATTGGTTAGCTAGTAAATAGGACCATGACACGTAAACCTGGAATGAGGCCAGTGCAGGCATTCCTGGGGAACACAGCTAGAGAACAGCACTAATGAATGTGCATATGACGAAGCGGGGGCAAATGTCCTCAGGATTAGAAAATGTGTAGGGATCAGCAATAGCAGTTAGATGAAGGTAGTGTAACTTCAATATTTAAACACTGAATAAAGTAGGAATATATTATTTATTTGAACTTGTTGGTAAGCACCCTTTACCTGTATTCTAGTGTTAAAACAGAAATGATCACTGAATAAGTTTGTGGCCATTAATATTGATCGTATTGAGGAAGGACTACTAGATCAGCAAAACACACTTATGCATGTGCCTGGGTGGTTCATGAAGGCATAACACTGAGTATTATATATGATCCCTAGTGAACACCTGCAACACTACTATTTCCCTACTGTGCTTCTGCTTATGTCTGCCTGTGGACATAGACTGAGCAGCTTTGCTTCACACCCTCCCACCATGACGTTCCTATACTGGAGCCTTCCAAACATGCACTGGACCCCCTGAACTGTGAGGGGAATGGCACTCTCCTCTTTTAAATGTGGGCATCTGGTATCTTTTTTCCAGGAACAGAAGCCTAACTAATACCTAAAATCTGTGCCAATGATGGAGTAATTGCTGATATTCTACCTATTTGGCTTAAAAGACTTTGCAGCTTGTTTGCAGAGGGTTTTGGAAAAGTTTAGAAAAAGTGGACTAGGGAAACCTCAGAATGTACTAAGTAGACCTTGTTGGTTGATACAGTCAAAGCTCAGAAGATAGGAAAGCTAACAAAACTGTGGGCAGTAAAGGCCAGGCTCATGAAGTTTCTGTGGGGAATACAGACTTCATTGGCAGTTGGACTAGTAGCAATGTATGATGCATTATTGCAGAAAATGTGTCCATAATTTGCATATGTCCTAAGACTTTGTGGCAGACTGAGGAAAACGGAAGGGGACTAAATAAATTTCAAGACAACCCAACACTCAGATTTCAAGACACCCAACTATAGCATGGGTACTCCTTGCTGCTTTCAGTCAAATTTATACTAAGATTTGGAAGCAAACAGCAGAAGATAAAAATTTTTGTTTTGGCACATAAGAAATTATGTATCACTTTGGGCCCAAAATAGGTGTGAGTGGGGACAGATTAGTGATATTTTTAAAACGAGGTACTTTGTGAAGGATTAAGAAGAAACATGCCTTGCAGGCATCCAGACATCAGCAAAACCTCCTATCAAAGTCTCAGGGCTGGAGGACTTCCAGGAAGATGGTGACCAGGTGAGCAGCAAAGGAGAGATCCTCCTTGATAAACACCACCAGCTCGAGACAGACTTGGTGAGCGCGAATGCCAGGACCTTGGCTGGGAAGTTAAAACTGAATGTGTTTCTCTGACCTGCTGGGGAGACATGGTAGGGTGGCCCAAACTGCTGTGGCGAGACGAGGGAAAGCCCCAAACGCTGGGCACCAGAGACGCTCGGCGCGGCAGACGGGAGGGGTCTTGGCTGGGTCCAAGCACCCTAGGGGCACAGCCAGCTCGATTCCTCCCACCTCCCGAACCGGCTGAGCTCGCCAGCAACTCCAGCCAGAATTCGGCTTTTTAGCCCCAGCAATGTAGGGGTGGTCTCGGATCTCGCACGGATCAGGCAGGATACGCAGCAAAGGCCCTCAGCAGCCTGCAGTCTGTGGCCAAGGCGCATGAGGAGCACAGAGGAGCGGAGCATCCTCCTCCCTCCCGCAGACCTGGAGAGTCAAGAAAACAGAAGCGACGGGGAGCGGCGGATTGCGAGCATAGCACAAAAAACTGGCACTTTGGAACCTCCTGCATGCAGGAACTCTGAAACTGGTGAGCTATCTGCGCTCACGACCGGATCACCGAGTGGGGGAGGAGATCTGTCCCTATACCTGCAGGGAACCCTGGGAGGGTGGGGAAGTGGTCTTACACACTCCACCCAGGTCTCTCAGTAGGGAGTAGCTCACCCGAAAAATCAGCATCTGAACAACCTTTTAAGCAGAACGCTCAGCAGAAAGCTTAAGGGACATTCTCCCGAAGAGAAGGAGTCATTGGAGCAGCCTCTGTAGCAGACCTTTGCCTGGTGAGCTGCCTGGTTAATTTATTACTCAATATTTTGAATCTGATACCCAAAAATGGGAAGACAGAAGAACAAAACGCAGTCTCAGAACTCAACCCCACCCAGAACAAGTCCTGAATGCGAAGATACAGGGCAACTAGGAAGCCACACAACTGCAAATTCTGAAACGATTGCATCCGAAATGAAACAACTCCAACAGGCCATAAAAGAGCTTAAAGCAGAAATAAGCCACATACGTGCAATGATCTCTCAGACAAAAAATGAACTGAAAACTATAATGGAAGAAATGTTCCATACACATAGAGAAGAAACAGATAAAAGATTAGAAGAAAATAGGAAACAAGTGGAAACGTTACAAGAGCAATTTAGGAATGAATTACCAAGAATGAAACAGGTCCAAAGAGATTGCCAGGATTTGAAAACTTCCGCTGAAAGCTTGCAAAACCACTTAAATGAAACTGAAGAAAGAATTTCAGACCTTGAAGACAGCATGGCAGCTTATGAACGTGAAAGGAAGGATCTCATGATATCATCAAAGACACAAGAAAAGTCAATCCAACAGCTGCAAGATGAGGCAAAACGTAACAATATTCGAATTATAGGAGTGTGTGAAACAGCAGGAGATCTCACAAACGATATAAAAGGAATATTTGATGAAATAATAGCAGAAAATTTCCCAAACAAGGTAAAAGATACTGAAGTTCAGTT
>PVLD010024061.1:0-26187 GCA_004027595.1 Dinomys branickii | reverse complement strand
AGGAGGAAGAGGAGGAGGACACACTGAACTGGCAGAAGAAAAGGAAAATGGGAATAAAAATACTGACTACGTGCTGGGGTGTAGCTCGGTGGTAGAGCACTCGCCTCGTGTGGTCCGGAGTTCCAGCCGCCACACTGTGAACACAAAAGCTCCGCAAACATTTGCCACTTGAATGGAGCAGTGGTGGAGGAGTCTCTGAAGGCCCAGGGCTGAGAGAGAAGCCCCAGCCTTGGGAGCCATTTTCCAGGCGCCATCTTGGTTTCTCCACAGCGGAGTTCCTCACCCCTGACGGCGACTACTATGACATCCTGGAGTTACCCTACCACGGGGAGACCCTCAGCATGTTCATCGCTGCTCCCTACAGAAAAGAGGTGCCTCTCTCTGCCATCACCGACATCCTGGATGCCGAGCTCATTGGCCAGTGGAAAGGCAACATGGCCCACCGGACCCGCCTGCTGGTCCTGCCCAAGTGAGCCTCCCGGGCCTGCCACCCGCCACCTCCCGATAACGCCCTCACCCCACCACTTCCCCTTTGCCTGTCTCCTGGTTCCCTGAAATCACTGTCCCCTTGGTGAGTTTCCCAGATCTGTGACACTGGTAGGGCAGGGATGTGTGTGGGAGGCTGATAGGAAATACCCGCCTGGGTTTGATTATAATTCCTGCATCATCCCTCCGCCTGTTTCCATGTGAGCACAGGGGAGAGAGTCTCTAGACTGTGTGGCTCTACTGATCACCCCCCGCATACTCAGGAGGGGAGCTGGAGGAATGGTGGAAATGCAGGAGGCTGAACTGATCTGTAGGCATTTCTGAATGTCCTCTATTTCCACCTCCATCTCCTGGAACCAGCATCCAAGCAGTAGAACAAAAGAAATCACTTCTGAGATGGGACAGCCCAGACCGCAGCTTCTGGCTGGAGTTCCAAGGAACAGATTTTTCTCAGTGCTTCTGCACAAGCAAAGCGGGTGGAGAAGGCTGAGGCTGGGTAATCACGGGGAATCTCCCGCCAGGCTTACCTCAAACTTCCAGATGCTATAATGCCAGGCTTGGGGAAAGAGGAGAATTTAGTTGCTTAGATGGCTGCTCAGAGTCCCTCTTTCACAAGAATGAGGTAATTAGGCTCACCCTGAGGGGGAGCAGAGAGCCCTCCAAAGCTTTGCTGCTTGAGTCCTCTGTGGGGTTAGAGCTCAGAAACAATCTACAGCCAGGCATGGTGGTGCACGCCTGTAATCCCAGCATTTGGGAGGCTGAGGCAGGAGGAGCACCGTGAGTTTGAGGCCAGCCTGGGCTCCATACAAGACCCTGTCTCAAAAAAAAAAAAAAAGAAAAAGAAAAAGAAAAGAAACACAACCTATAGACGAGATTTTTGTTCAAACATCCTTGCAGGAGAGTTTGCCTTTTCCACTGTCCCCTCAATTCAGACTGAATAAAATTACGCTGCAAATACTGCCTTATTTGAGAAAAGTAACTAGTCGCAGGTTCAAGGCAGGTGGAGAGACTAAAGAAGAATATTTCTTAGTATAAGAAACTTCCACCAAGGAGAGACTTTGCAGGCAGACCTCCCTCTTCCTCCACGTCATCACTTCCCTCCCTACGGATCTGCCCTGGGGTTCCTGGGGGGGATTGGGAGGTGCAGGTGCCACAGAAGGGGGAGCTGAGCTCCACCCGTCTCCTGCTGCCAACAGGTTCTCCCTGGAGTCAGAAGTGGACCTCAGAAAGCCCCTGGAGAACCTGGGGATGACCAATATGTTCAGGCCAGACCAGGCAGACTTCGCAAGGCTTTCAGGTAAGAGACCGTGTCTCTTGCTTTCCTAGCCCTCCAGCTATGGAGCCCCTAAGAAGTCTAAGGAGGCTCCCTGAGACCAAAGACTGATCCACTCTTGCGTTTCCCCCAATTTCAGACCAAGAGCCCCTGTACGTATCGCAGGCGCTGCAAAAAGTAAAGATCAAGGTGAACGAGAATGGCTCGGTGGCGTCCTCCTCCACAGGTGAGTCCGGCTCACTGAAGCTGCCCCAGTCTCAGCTCACACCTGGCACCTCTGAGGCCCTTCAGGAGAGCTACCCCCACCTCCAGAAGGGACCCTTGCTGCCCTGTCCTGCTCCAGCCTCTCCAAGCATACTTCCTATGAGGACAGGAAGTGTTTCTGTCCTTTGTCACTTGTTTCTCAGCCTGGAAGACGGACATACTTTCCCTAGGACCCTGTTTCCTCACCTATGGCTCCTGAGGTCCCTGAATCTGAAAAGCTCCATCAGAAAGCCAGAGTATGGAGGCACACACCTGTAATCCCAGCACTCTGGGAGGATGAGGCAGGAAGATCTCAAGTTCAAGCCCAGCCTGGCAATTTAGCAAGACCCTGTCTCAAAATAAAAATAGATAAATAAAGGGCTGAGAATGTAGCTCAGCACAAAGGCCCAGGGTTCAATGCCTAGTTCTGGGAAAAAAAGAAAAGCACCCCCCTCCAGGAAAGCCAGAATTGGTTCCTCAACAAGGAAATAAATTTAAGGATCTTGCTTATCAATAAAGCTTTAGGTAAGTGAGTCAGCAACTGCTAGGTCTTGACCAAACTCCTGGAGGAAACCAGGTCTCAGAGGATGTCCCTCAACTTCCAAGACCCATATTCAGGAGAACAAAAATGGCGTCCCTACACTGTCAGATGGGAGGCTGGTGTCACTGGGTCCCTTGGGAGCTATTCAGGCACTCGTGCCAATGTCTCTCTGTCCCTTCTCTTCCAGCCGTTTTGATCTCAGCCCGCATGGCGCCTGAGGAGATCATCTTGGACAGACCCTTCCTCTTTGTGGTCCGCCACAATCCCACAGGTAATACCTCAATGCCCCCGGCCCGCACTGTTGTCTCGGGCTGTCAGACAGCTGTAAATGACCCTCAAGTCTCCAAGAACTCTGGGCGAAGGACTGGGTCTCTCTCCTGTCTTCAGAGAAGGCAGGCAGCTATGGCAGCTCTTGGACTACAGTCCTTAGTCTGAACGGCTGAGACGTGGGACAGCCGCCCATCTTCTTGGGTCTGTTCACCTGTACCCACTGTGCTCCCTTTTCTCACCTTTCACAATTCTGCCATCCACAGGGACAGTCATCTTCATGGGGCAAGTGATGGAGCCCTGACCACGGGAAAGATGCCTGCACCTGGGGCGAAACTGGAGATGGATCAGAGAAACAGAATTTTTGCTCTAATGATTCTTTGCTGAGAAAGAGAGGACATTTGCCTTTTCCTTTCCATGGTAAATCTTTCCAATCAGCCTCCTCCTGGACCTCAGCCTCCGTGGGAGGAGCCTGGAGTCTGACTCTGGCTGGGGACCACCCCCGCAAGGCCCCTGGAGCACAAAGGCCTCCAACCCAGGCTGTAGGACCTGCGGAACCGCTGGCCAGACGCGTCTGCCCATCTCTTTGCGCACTGGGTCCTCAGACCTGGTTGCCCCCGAGGCCCTGGCAGAGAGGAACCACAAGGCTTACCGGAGCTTGTATGTGCTCGGTAGGGTCGATTTGTGTTCCAGTCACGCTGCTGTCATCCCTGCCCTGTCTGCCACTGCGATGGCGGCCGGCAACAGGCCAAAGAAGGCTGATAGAAGGAACACTCTTTCATCTCAGTGTCCACCCCGGTGCTGACCACCGCCCCTCTCGCAGAGGGGTCGCAGACTGGCAAAGCAAATCCCAAGCCTCCCTCCCCTGAAACTGTGCCCGTATCATTCTAGAGTGTAGGTGATTGTTTACTCATAGAAGCAGGTTTTTGCTTCTCATGAACTATTTCTACAGGAAGAGAAGAAAGGTCAGATGTGTGCCTGGCTCTTCACTGGCACCCAGCCTCCTGGCGGGGAGGGTGGGATGCTAGGGGTGTACCTGAATATTTATCACATCCTTGCCTTTGTGTGCTTGTTAGAAAGGAAGATGATTCTTAAGGAAAGAGTGTTATTTAAGCTCGTGTGTAGTGTTCTTTCGTGGTTTGTGCCATCGCATCTCAGGGGTCCAAGCGCTCCAGCCTGTCGCCCTCCGGATGCAGACGTGACGGGCCCCACACTGCCACCTTGCGGTTGCCTTGGCCCCATGCCTCCTGTTCTTTCCACTTGGCCACGGGCCCCTCGTTAAGGACCAAAAGGATGGAGTGGGTGACATGACAGACTTGAGTGAGGACAGAGTGGTTTCAAATTTTTCCAATATGTTTAGAGCAGAAATGCAAGGGGCTGCATGACCTACCAGGACAGAACTTTCCCCAATTACAGGGTGACTCACAGCCGCAGTGGTGACTCACTTCAATGTGTCATTTCCGGCTGCTGTGTGGGAGCAGTGGACACGTGAGGGGGGATGAAAGAGGCAGCCAGCTCGGACTCAGCACCTTGTTAGATAATCTTTTTGAAACTCTACTAGCTGGGGGTAGGCAGGAAGGCCAGTTTATTGAAGAACTGCACGTGGCTGTGAGATGAACGTAACCTAATAGACGTCTTTGGTACCCCACCATGCTCTCCACTAAAAAATCCTCATGCTTTGTGCTTTTGTTTGTTTGTTTATCTGATTTTTTTTTCTTTTCTCATGATATGCACTGGACAATGATAGCCACCTGCAGCCCCTGTAGGGGTCCCTAAATACGAGGTCAAATGTTCTTGAAGTTGTGTTCAACTATTTACGTTTTCACTTTTGATATAGAGATAAATATGTATTTTAAAATAATAATAAAATAAATATAAGGCACATGCCAGATCACCTGTCTTTACCTTCTGTGTTCCATGTGGTACAAGGAATCGGAACCCTGCTGACTGGTGGATCTCTCAGTGGCTGGGATCTCCATGAAATGTGCACCCACCCAGAACACATGTGGGCCAGTCCTGGAGCCCGTGACCACAAATCCACAACAGAGTCCCCAAGGACATGCTGTGGGGATTTCATTCTTCCCTTAAAAAGGAAAGAGGGGACTAAAATAGCTCAGTGGTAGAGTTTGTAGCATGCCTGAGGCCCTGGATGCACCACAAATAAAGAGGGAAGGGAAGGGATTAGGAGGAGAAAGGGGGGAGGGGGAGGGGGAGGGGAGGGGCCGGAAGTCGGGAGGGGGAGGGGCCGGGAACTGCAGGGACGGGAAGAGGAGACAGTTGCCCCAAACACCTTCCACCCACCCTGCCAGGCCTGATCATGGTCACCGTCTCTGAGTTCTCAAGTCTATCCATGTCCTTTCCCTCCCCCACAGCCCCACGCACCCCTCGGATGGCTCTGGAGTCCAGCCACTACCCAAGGTCCACTTCTCCGTGACTGCATTCATGTGCTCTGCAAGCCAACCTAGAAATCAGGCTCCTTTCAAAGGCTCTTTTGTTAGGTACATGCTCCTATCTTCTTCCAGTTTTTTGCTTTGTTTGCCTGTGCTGAGGAGGGAGCCCAGGCCTTGCGCCTGCAAAGCTGCACCACCGCACTGTGCTGCTAGCCCTCACTGGTGTGCTAAAGGCTCTGGAAAGAGGACACAATTCTCCCAGTTACTTTCTGCTCACATTTTCAAAACCAATTTTTAAACTGAACACAGCACCAATAACTCTCTATCAAGGTTGCATACCATCCAGCTCCAGAACCCAAAGATAGGAATTTTTTTTTTTTTGGTCTTTTTGACATAGGGTCTCACCATGCAGTTCAGGCTGGCCTTGAACTCACAGCAATCCTCCTGCCTCAGCCTCCCAAGTGTTGGGATTACAGGCCTGTGCCACCGCAGCCCGCCTACTCCCAGTTTTGAAGAAAGATGCTATGTTTTAACATCACAAATTTCACCTCTCTTCCGCTGCTCTCACCATGTGTGTCGAGGCCAAGATGTGGTAGAACTAGAGTCAAAGGCCGACGTGTCACCAAGCCTCTTCCGGCTGCGTGGCCTCGAGAGGGAAACACAGTATGCAGCCGGGCTGGTCAGCTCACCTGCGCCAGAGTGCTCCTCTTTCCCCTCCTCCCGCGCAGAGCCCCTTGGGCCTCGCATCCGGGTGGAGGAGGTCCGTCAGAGGGTTCAGGGACTCTGCATCCCGGTATATCTTTGGCCTCCTTAGTCCTGGAAACGGCCATGGAGAAGGTGCTGAAGAGTGACCCGTTTGTTAACAGATTTTCTTAGAAACCTAAAGAAACTGTGCGCAAAATGCTTCAAAAAGCAGGACAAGCGAGCCCTAGTTCTGTAGTACACAGTTCAAAAGCGGTACGCGCCTGCTGAGAAGGCTCCCGAGGAGAGAATTCTTCCAAAGGCCCCTTGCTGCCGACAAAGCCCGCACCAGGCGCTGTTCCACTTAGCAGTGCCCGGGCTTCTCAGATAGCGGAGGACAGAGACGGCGACGTGCCTCTCAGCGCCAGGCTGCCCGCCTGTCTGCCTTTGCCCTGGCCTCCTTCCTTGGCATTCAAAATTTTCCTTCTCAAAAAACAAAAAAGTTTTTCTTCCCTTCTCTACTTTTTTTTGGGGAAAAAAAAAACTAACAAGATCTGCCCACGTATATTTTTCTTTTTCAGTATTAGGAATTAACCCCAGGGCCTTCGCACTGAGTTATTGCCCTAGTTCTTTTTTATTTTCTATTTTGAGATAGGGTCTCCCTAAGTCACTAAGCTGCTCAAACAGCATCCTCCTGCCTCAATCTCCCAATGGGCTGGGATCACAGTCGTACATCACCATACTCATACTGCAGACTTTCTGTAAAGCTCACACAGCGGACTTATTTATCTGCTCACAGGTGGGCAGTATGTATGAATGTCGTAAATGGTAAATGTCCGTCAATAGTAAGAGTATTCTGTCAAAATTAAGTTGGGGGAGGGAAGGGAAAATGAAAAGAACTGACATGTTCTTTTGGATGCATATGAATCTTTACATCCTGCAAATGTCTAAGAACCATAAAAAATTTTTTAAATGTACTAATAAAAATAATTTTTTTAAGGCTGGGTATGGTGGTGCATGCCTATAATTCCAGCACTCAGGAGGCTGAGGCAGGAGGATCTTTGTGAGTTTAAGACCAGCCTGGGCTACAAAGTGAGCTCAAGGCCAGCCTGAGCTGCATAGTGAGACCCTGTCTCAAAAAGACCAAAAAACAAAATAATAAAATAAAATGAAACTTGTCAAGGTGACTGTTTTCCAGATAATTTTTAAAAAGTCGTTCTGTAGTAAGTTTCACTGTAATGACATTTCATAAACATTTACATAGAGAGAGAAAGAAAACAGACACAGAAGGTTGGGCTATCATTATTATTATTTGGGGGGTTGTTCGCTTTTGTTTTTTTAAGATAGGCTCTTATGTAGTTCAGGCTGTCCTTGAACTCATTATGCTTTTAAACTCACTGGCCTCAAACTTGAGGTGATCCTCCCCTGCCTCAGCCTCCTGGATGCTGGGATTATAGGCACGTGCTACCATGCCCAGTGTGTTGTTTGTTGGTGCTGCTCTTATTATTATATTATTATTATTGATTTATGTGGAGACAGGGCCTAAGTCGCTCAGACTGGCCTGGCACTCCTGCGCCGAAGCCACCCTCCTGACTTTGCCTCTCAAGCAGCTAGAACCACAGGTGTGAGCCACACCGCCCAGTCTTGTTCTGTCACTAGCATCACCATCACTACTTAATGAGCCCGGGCAACGCTTCTTGCCACCACCTGTACGGCCTCTTGGTGGGATCCGTGAACAGGAAAGACAGGAACCAGGGGGAACAAGTCTCCCGGAACCCCACAAGGGCTCAGCCATGGTCGGCACAGGGACACCGCCCTCAAAGCTGGCCACCTCCAGCACCTTGGGTGCTGAAGCAGGCCAGCCACCTCAGCCTCCTCAGCACAGCTTCCTGCACAGAATTTTATCCCTCGGCCACCAGATGTCGCTTTGACTCTAGAGAGAAGGCTGTTGTCTGAAGTCAAGCAGCTGTGGTTTCAACCAAAATCTTCCCAAGTTTGAATTCCATTCAATTTAATAAGAATTTACTTAAAAGCCTAATTTTATACTGGGTACTCTGAAGCATTTTTTTAAAAAGTATAAGTGATGCTTCTTAATACCAGATGCCTAAGGAGAACAGCCACCATATTAATATTTGGACCCAAAGAAAAAGTTCTGAGTCAGATATGGTGGCACATGCCTGTGATCCCAGTACTCTGGGAGGCTGAGGCAGATGAGCCCAATCTGTGAAACTTAGTGACTTGGCAAGACCCTGTCTCATATAGAAAGAAGAAGGAGAAGGAGGAGAAGAAGAGGAAGAAGAAGAAGAAAAAAGAAGCCAGGTGTGGTCGCACACTCCTGTAATCTCACCATTGCAGAGGCTGAGGCAGGAAGATTCCAGAGAGTTCGAGGCCAGCCTAGACTACCCAGTGAGTTCAAAGCCAGCCTGAACTGCATAGCGAGACCCTGTCTGAAAGATGGGGTGGGGTAGGGGAACAGTTCTGATGTCAGCTGAGAAGCTATGCAAGCCCTTCAAGAATGACTGAAGGGAATATTCTAAACATGATGGCTATACTCTAGAGTAGAATGTAAATGTTTACGAGAGGGGTGGCTCTTTAATTGAAACCTTAAAGAATAAATAACACAGAGTTGAGTCTGTAAAGCTCCAGAAAAACAGAAAGAGAATGAGAAAGTGAAAGAGAGAGAGAAATGAACAAAAATCACAAAGAAAAGGTGTGGCAAAAGGCAGGTTCAAAGGATACACCCAAGGGTCAGTTGGAAAGTCGCTCGGTTGGTTTCCTTCTCCCGCCCAGCTCCGCTAACCCAGCCAGCGTTCCCGCCTCTGGCTATTACATCCCCTCCCTGTCTCCTCACCTAAGTCTCAGACATGTCCCATGTTTCCATGCATGGGCCCTTCACGTCCCAGGCTTATGATCTGCAATCCCAGGGACAGGCAGTGACACTGACCAAGGGAAACGCAGAGGTGAGCTAGGTCCCACCCGGGCAGGCGGAAGGAAGTGGTAAGTCATTTCCGGAAGGCAAAGATGGCGATGATGAGGGAATTTTCTAGTAGAGAATCCAAGATATGGTCAGTCCACAAACACCAGACCCTGTGCTAAGTAGAACAGAAACAAGCAAAAGCAGACCGTTTATCATCTAGCAGGAAGAGTAGACGTGAAATGTGTCTCATGAAACACAAAATTAGAAGTGAGCACATTATGGGTAAGAAGGAAGGTTTAAATATCTAGATTTGATGACAGTTATAGTCGGTTGCCTGTTACTAGAACAAAGCGACAAGGCTTGGGTAATTTATAAAGAATAGAGCATTTAGCATTCTGGGAAACTGAGGCAGTCTAGCAAGATCTTGTCTCTCTCTCTTTTTGAGACAGGGTTTTGCTTTGCAGTTCAGGCTGGCATTGAACTCCTTTAGTAGCCCAGGCTGGCCTTGAACTTGAAGCCATCCTCCTGCCTCAGCCTCCAGGGTACTGGGATTACAGGCATGTGCCACCATGCCCCCCCCATGTATTTATTTAAAAACAAATAAAACAGGCCAGGTATGGTGGCGCATGCTTGTAGTCCCAGCGCTTGGGGGACTGAGGCAGGAGGATTGTTGCGAGTTTGAGACCAGCCTGGGCTACAAAGTGAGTTCAAGGCCAGCCTGAACTGCATAGCGAGATCCTGACAATAAATAAATAAATAACTAAATAAATAGCTCAGGATGAAGGCTTTGGGTTCAATTCCCAGTACTTCAGAGGCAGACAGCAATAGAGAATTTGGGGTCATGGTTCCAACCCCACAAGCATGACAAAGGCATTTACCTTGTTTACCAACCTAAGTGCCCCTTGCAGGCTCTACCTCCCAATGCTGTCATATTGAGGGATTAATGTTTCAATACCCCCAGCCCTCAGGAGGCTGAAGCAGGAGGATCACCATGAGTCCAAGGCCAACCTAGGCTACATGACGAGTTTAAAACCAGCCTGAACTACTTAGGAAGAGCCTGTCTCAAAAACCCAAACAAAAAAGTTCCAATGTATGAGCTTTGGTAGGGGCAGGGAGGGGCAGGGGTAGGGGACATGCAACACTCGAACCATAAGAACAATCATCCATACCGGTCAGAACTGAAGCTGATCAACAAATGCTGTGCTGGGTGACAGGAAGATGGGAAAGCTGTACATGACACCACCGCCCAAGGACTTGCAGCCCTGCTGAAGAGAAGTGGCTGACTCACAGGCGATGATGCAGCATGCCCAGGAAGTTTACCTGGCAACAGAAACCAGCCTGGCTAACTGGAGCCCCAAAGGAAACTGGGAGCCCTCAGAACTGCTAGGCAGCCCACAGAACCGAGTCTCACATGAGGGACAACACCCCCAAGTCCACCCTTGGCTGGACACAGGATACCGTCATCCGCAACACTTCAGGCACTTCAGGGTCATGCTGGGCACTGTGCCCTCTGGCCTCCGCCAGGGCCTTGCCTACTCCACACCCTCTCATTCTCTCACATGCAGGTGTCCAGGCAGGGCACAGACTGCAGGAGTCCAGCAGCAAGGCCACTGTGGGCCTGGAAATTTCCTCTTTTTTTTTGGCCTTTTTGAGACAAGGTCTCACTTTGCAGTTCAGGCTGGCCTTGAGCTCACATTGTAGCTCAGGTTGGCCTCGAACTCACAATGGCCTCTCCTGCCTCAGCCTCCCAAATGCTGGGTAACAGGCATGCACCACCACACCTGGCTAGGGGGGTTAGAAATTTCCAATGCCACACTGGAAAGGTGGCGTGTGTCCTCACACTCTAAGAAGGGGAGACAGGGAGTCCCCAAACTCTAAGAAGGAGGTTGAGAGTCTGGGAGGTGAAACAGAACGGCAACCCTTGACCACAGGGAGAAGCTAAATGTTCTGGGCTGGAAGGAGCAGCATTTGATAAGGTCTCACATAATTTCTCAGTAAAGATTTTAAAACGAAAACCTGCAAATGACATCAGGGAATTATGAATACTGCAATGGTTCGAAGATGGTTTTCCTTCTAAAATCCATGTGGTGCAGGGTCTCAATATGTAGCCCAGGCTGACCTTGAACTCACAGTAATCCTCCTGCCTCAGGCTCCCAAGTGCTGCCATTATAGGTATGTGCTATCAGTCCCAGCTCAGAGTCCATCTTGGAAGCAGTGTGCAGCCCTCATAAGCCAAACCTGTGAGTTCCCTGGTCTCAGTCTTGGCAGCCTCCAGGATTCTGAGAAAGAACTTTCTGTTGTGTATGGACCCCGAGGCTTCAGTATTGGTCATAGCAGCACACAAATGGACTCAGACCACTGCTTGACAGGGGGAGACGGGGGTCACAGACTCACAGAGATGCTGGCTCCAGAAGCAACCAGGGTCCCCAAGAACCCCACAGAAGCCACCTCCCAGGGGACCCAAGGGGAGGCAGAGGAAGGTGAAGGAATGCCTGCTACCCCCAGTGTGGAGGGGAATGCCACCTCTTCGAGGATTCCATTTATACAAAGGAATCGCATCCCCCAGCGCCTCGCTGGCTCTCCCTGCTCCCTGCTTGGATGAATTCTCAGCCTCGTCTCACTCATCGATCGAGCAGATCTCTCTGATTTGCCTCCCTCCGTTTCATCCTTGTGCCTGGACTCCCAGTTGCTCTTTCTTTCTTTCTTTTGTTTTTTTTTCTTTTGAGACAGGGTCTCTCATTGAAGTCTGGGCTGGTTTTGAACTCCCAGCGATCCTCCTGCCTCAGCTTCCCAAGTGCTGGGATTACAAGGGTGCACCACCATGCCAGGCTACATGCCTCACTAACAATGAAAAAATCCAGTCCTTGGTCTTCTAAAGAGCCGTGGGCACTAGGATTCTGTTATTCCACATGAACAAAATCTGTACTTCTAATAGTTCTGTGGCGTGCGTTATCCTTTCTGCCGTTAGACATGCCACACTGAGAAGAGGAATCCTAGAAGGCGTCAGCTTTCCAAGGAGTGTAGGAGTTTACATATCCGCAGCTCCCAGACTCTGGCAGGCTGCGGCCTAGCTCTCCCTGGTGTCTTTACTTCACTGATCATCACTTCCTCACAAACACCCCTCCCTGCTCCCATAGACACGTTTCTCTAAGTTTATTAATTTATTTTGCCTTCTGCCCTTCTATTTCCTACACATACACTGGGGATTGAACCCAGGGCCTTCACACTGAGCTACATCTCCACCTGCCTCAGCCTCTCCGAGTGCTGAAATTGTATTCCTTCTTTTTGACTGTTGTGTTGTTTTGATTTCTTTGAGACAGGATTTTGTTCTGTACTAAACTTCAGGCTGTCCTTGAGCTCCCTGTATAACCCAGGCTGGCCTCAAACTCGAGGTGATCCTCCTGCCTCAGCCTCCCAAGTGGATTACAGGTATGTACCACCATGCCCTACTTTCTACCCTAATGATTTGCCCCTTCTAACTCAAGGGACTTGCCTTATTGATCTGATTCTTCACCTAATAAATAATATCAAAATAATTTGGCCAAGTATGTCATTGGGAAAGTATTCCATTGGTGTATACCATATATCTTGGACTTCGTCATTGGTGAGTATAAGTATAGACTGAGAGGAAAGGGAAAAGAAAAAGGAATAAAAAAGAAATGAGTTAGCCAGCATTATCAAGTATTTACAGTGCACAAGTGTGCTTCTGTACATAACTTCTAGCCCTCAGAACCATGTGCAAGATATCTGCTGTTTTCGCTTTTTAAATAAAGAGCTAGATAGAGGGTTCAATGACTCACTGAGATTTCATAAGGGTTAGAGACCAGATTCCACCCAGGGGACTCTTGCCATCAGCACAAATGAACCTCCACACCAAAGACCAAGAAAAAAGCCAGCTATGTGGTATCTGCCTGTAATCCCAACACTGGGGAGGTTGAGGCAGGAGGATCACCTCAAATTGGAGGCAAGCCTGGTTATGTAGTAAGTTCAAGGCCAGCTTGAACTACATGGCAAGACCATCTCAAAAAATAACAACAATAACAAAAAGAACAAGAAAAAAAGTGAAGATGAGCCAGGCACGGTGGTGCAACTTAAGGACAGTAAGTTTGAGCCCAGCCTGGGCTTAGCAGTGACTTGAGGCCCTGTCTCAAAATTTTAAAAATTATATAAAAGGGCTGGGGATGCAGCTCAGTGCAAAGTCCTTAGGTTCAATTCCCAGTACCACCAAACAAAACAACAAAACAAAAGTGAAGGCAGTAAGACTTACCAACAAGCACTTCAAATGCTACTCAAAAATAATATCATTTGTTGCTAATAATTATCCAGACACAGTGGTCCCCTCTTATCCAGTTTCACTTCATGGTTGCAGTTCCCTGCAGTCAACCACGGTCTAAAAATAGTAAAATGAAAAATTCCACAAGTAATCCATAAATTTAAAATTGCATAGATTTTTTTTTTTTTTTGGCTTTTTAAGACAAGGTCTGCCTATGCAGTCAGGCTGGGCTTGAGCTAACTTTATAGCCCAGGCTGGTTTCAAACTCACAACATCCTCCTGCCTCAGCCTCCTAAGTGCTGGGATTGCAGGTGTGCACCGCCACACCCAGCTGCATAGCATTTTGATGTAATCTCCATCAGTCTCAAATCACCCCATTTTCTCCAGTGTATGCACACAGCATACACTTACTCACCCATCAGTCACTTGGTAGCCATCTCTATAACAGCCACTGATTGTGGCAGTACTGAAATGCTTGTGTACAAGAACTTGAGATATATATATATATATATATATATATACACACACACACACATACACATATAATTATATATATTATATATAAACATAATTATATATATTATATATATATATAAAATTTTCTTTCCAAGAGGGTTCCACTTTGTAGTTCAGGGTGACCTTGAACTCACTATGTAGCCAAGGCTGGCCTCAAACTCACAGCAACCCTCTTGACTCAGCCTCCTGAGTGCTGGGATTACAGGCATGCACCACCATGCCCAGGTACACCATATTGTTATAATTGCTATATTTTATTGTTATTGTTGCTAATCTCTTCCTATACCTAATTTATAAATTAAACTTTATCATAGACATGTGTATGTGTAGGAATACATGGAGTATGGATGGAATTTGGTACTGTGTGGGGTTTCAAGAATCCACTGGGGTCTTGGTACAAAATCCCCTGAGGGAAAGGACAATGGATTTTTAGCATCACAAAATGTAAGATCTTTCTCTTAAATCTATGCCTCTTTGCTCTCCTGAACAAACACACACATGCGCACTTGGCTAAAAGCGCCTAGTCCTATTTACGTGCTCTTCATCTTTGCCGTTAGGTCTAGTTTCCATCTGTCCCTCACCAGTTTAGATCCTTGCTAACCTTTCAAAATTTTGTTTCTCCCTCTTTGACCTTCACTCACGATTCTTCCTTTCTCCTTACAACCCTTTATGTTAGCCCCTCATTTATTTCTCATCTCTCTTTTTTCCTGCACTTTCCCTCTCTCTCTCTCTCTCTTTTTTTTTTTTTTTTTTTTTTGCGACAGGGTCTCGCTTTGTAGTTCAGGCTGGCTCTGGTCCTGAACTCACTATACAACCCAGGCTGGCCTCAAACTCGCAGCAATCCTCCTGCCTCACCCTCCCGAGTGCTGGGATTACAGGCGTGCACCACCGCACCTGGCCCTGCACTTTACTCTTATTTTAAGAATGTTGTATCTAGGGGGTTCTCAGTAACGACTTAAACTCTGTACTTTTCTCACATTGTCCCATCTCTTCCCTTTGTCTTCCTCGTTCACACACCATTCCTGCTCTCCTACATCTAATGTTCACCTGCTCCCTCTGCCTACTTTCCTTCCATTAGTCCTCCCTGCTTCCTCAAAAACTCCCTACAATTGTCCCATCTACCTCATACCCCTTTTCCCGCCTTTTTCCCCAAGGCTCCAAAGCTCGAGGACCTTATTATCCTCTTCCCCCATCCTCCAACTAACCTACAAGACAGCCTCGTTACCATGACGACCGAGCTTCTCAAAGCTGAAGTCAAGGACCTGGTTGCCATGGCTTCTGCTTCTCCGCCTCCAGCCCCGCCCGCGCACCCTGCAGCGTTGGCGCCTGCGCAGCGCACAGTGCGTTGAGTCTCTCAGCCCGGGCGGGACGGGGCGGGGCTTCAGCCGGGAGGGAGGGAAGAAAAAGGAAAAGAAAGGGAGTGGAGCTGGTGTCTACGGTGGCTGAAGAGGGACGTGCTGAGCCGGAGGCTGCAGGATGGTAGGCAGGGAGAAGAGGGAGGGGAGGGGGAACTGAGGGGCGTGGGCTGCACCTGCGGGGGTGCCTGGGGGCCGCCCTCGGTGGGAGCCGGTCTTTCTCACCTCTGGTCCTCTGTGGCTCCTCTCCCCTGAGCTGGTGGGCAAGCCAGCCTCGGAGGAAGAGCTGAAATGGCACTCGGGAGGAGGCCGGGGAGGAGGCACATTTGTGGGGCAAGAGGAGACCGACCAGAGGGCGGCGGGACCGTCCCGAGCCGAGAGAGACGCTCGGGTCTCGCCCGAGGGACCCCGGCCTCTGCCGCAGAGCAGCCGCCCAAGGAGAGGGGCGTGGGGTCTCTGGGCAGAGGAGAGCTGTGGGGTCGCGGGCCACCCAGCACTGTGTCTGCTTGGCTCAGAGCAGGGGAGCCGTGGGGGTCGGGGCGTGGGAGAGAACAGTTTCCGGGTCTGGGAGCGAACGTCCTGCCGCGGTTCCCGGCCGCGCTCACCAGAGCCCGGCTTCGGTGGGCAGGCGGAGAGGGCTAGAGGCTTTGCTTGCGGGGTCCCAGGCTTTGGGCTCCCCCGCGCCCGTGCTCTTTGATCTCCGCCTCTCATCCCATTCTTTCCGGAACCCAGGCCTTCCGCCTTCCTGCTGGCTCCCCACCCCCTTATCTCAGCCGCACTCAGCTCCCTCGTCTCAGGAGCCTCGTTTTCCACCACCAAAAAAACAAACAAAAAAACAAAAGCCACCAGTTCTCCTCAATTCTGATTTTTAACCTACGAATCAGGTACTGTTGGACTGGAGTTTCCAACCCTGGTAATGTCTACGGGAAGGAGAGCTACTGGGAGGAGATGGGTCCAGGATGTGGCCCAGGCTCCCTGGAATTGGGAAGCTGGGGTCCACGGAGTAGTTAGAGCTTGGCACCCCATCCCACTCCACCCTGCTTGCTTCTTGTTCCACAGACATTGCCTAGGGGAGACCCCATGGCTGGCCATGTCCTAGGGAGGGCCTGAAAGGGAGATTGGCACCTGGTGTCTGGAGAGGAGTGGATCTTAGCAAGAAGCACCCTAAAAGGAAGAAAAAAGTTCGGAGAGGACTCTAGGGACCAAATGCTGAGATGGCTGAGGAAAGAGGGAGGTGGAATTTGAACATGCCCAAACCAAATATGGTGTGGGATATGTACATCTGCAGAGAAAGACACCCTGGGCAAAGAGTGGGCGCTGCAGGCAGTGTGCTGGGGCCAGCAGTGAAGGCTTATGGCCAGGATGGTAACCTGACAACACACCCAGTTCCAGTGTGGAGGTGATAGAACATAAAAGAGAGCAAACATTTCTGACATCAGTTGTGTGCCGCTTGTCACTGTGCTAGGTGTTTTACTTCCTTTTGAAAACAGGAAAGAGAAGGTCAGGGAAGAGTCCTATACTAAATAGGCTAGAGAAGCTACTGTATTCCAGGCATTCATGCAAATATGTCATTTGATTGATAACTCCATGAAGAAGGTGCTTTCACCATCTCCATTTACAGATAAGGAAACAGGCTCCAAGGTGTAGTTTGCCCAAGGTCACACCTAACCAATAGCTCCAGGTTTTGAACCCAAATAATGCACAAAAACTCTTGCACCTCCAAAGGAAAGGTACCTGTTGGTGGGAGTGTCCAGTAAGGGGCTGCATGTTTTGAAGAAAGTTGGGAACTATGTGTAGAGAAGGCCGGTGCTGAGTTTGGAGCTGTGTGCTACGGAAGAAAGAAATCCGTGACTCTTGGCTGTGGTCCTCCTTCCCCTCCAGATGCGATTCATGCTGCTGTTCAGCCGGCAGGGAAAGCTGCGGCTGCAAAAATGGTACCTGGCCACATCAGACAAAGAGCGGAAGAAGATGGTTCGGGAGCTTATGCAGGTCGTTCTGGCTCGCAAGCCCAAGATGTGCAGCTTCCTGGAGTGGAGGGATCTCAAAGTTGTTTATAAGAGGTGACTCCCTACTGACTTTCAGACCTGCTTGGGTTCTGCTGGGCTGGAATTCAGCAGTGGGTTACAAAGACAGAAAATAAATGTCTCCCAGGTCAGGAAGAGCTAAGAGCTGAGGACACATGCAGGACAGTGCTGGACGCCACCTTGCTTTACTTTCCAACCCCCCAGAAGAAATCTTTATCCCCCACTTGGTTTTGCTCAAGCCTGACATTTGCTTCACACACGTATCTCTGTTCCTGTAGGCTCTGTCTTACCCTCTACCCATGTCCCTTGCAGGCTCATTCAGCAATCAGAGGCCCGACCCCACTTTCCCCCACACCCACACCCATATGCTCCTTTGATGGTTCCTTCTCCTCTGAGCAGGCGAATTGTTTGGATCAGGCTTTTGCTGAGTCAAACTGGACAGGTCAGAGGTGGAGAAGAAAGGAGCATGCGTCTTTGCTTACTTCAGAGAGAGCATTAAGAGGCGCGTGTCGCTCTTCGCGTATCCTGGAGCCCCTCTCCTTACGTCCGGTCAGGTTACAGGCCTGGGACTGGAGACATTTGAGGCCATAATGCCTGGGTCCTGGGGGCCGTCCCCTGGCTATGTCTCCTGTCCCCCTCCTCAGATACGCCAGCCTCTACTTCTGCTGCGCCATCGAGGGCCAAGACAACGAACTCATCACTTTGGAGCTGATCCACCGATATGTGGAGCTGCTGGACAAATACTTCGGCAGTGTGAGTCTGCCCACCCACCCCGTACCCGGCAACCCTCTTTTTCTGCTAAGCTTTGGTGCCCGTCCAGTGTCTGCCCTGGAAGTCTTAGGGGGAAGTGAAGTTGGAGCAGTGAGAACAGTAATTAATCTCCGCTTTTAAGCCTTAATCCTATTAGCCATGTCCTTTAATCAGCCCCCAGGGTGGGGGGAGAAAGGGCAGATTCTGGTATTTAATCTCCAGCAGAGCTCAGCTCAGACTTCTCAGATGAGGATGGAGACCAGATTAGGGTTTGTTCAATGGTTCCTGACCTTGGATTTTTATTGGACTCTTCTGGAGAGTTTTTAAAAAAGAATAGTGCCTGGAAAGTGGCGAATGGTAGTGCACACCTATAATCCCAGCATTCTGGGAGGCTGCAGCAGGAAGATCACAAGTTTGAGCTGAGCCCAGACTATAGGAAACATGCAGGTTAAAGATCAGCCTGGACTACAAAACAAGTCCCTGTCTCAAAACAAACAAACAAAACAAAACTGGAGCCCTAACCTCAGATTCTCAGTTAACTTGTCTGGATTGGGGCCTAGGGCCTGGGCCTGGGCAGACAGCTTAGACCTTAGAGGGGGAATACTGATGACTCCGTAATATGTATCTTCCTTAACAATTTACCCCAAACCCTTCCAGGCTCTTTTATTTGCTCCTTATGCTATCCTGTAAATAGGTGTTGGTATCTCCATTT
This sequence comes from Dinomys branickii, assembly GCA_004027595.1. Lineage (NCBI taxonomy): Eukaryota > Metazoa > Chordata > Mammalia > Rodentia > Dinomyidae > Dinomys > Dinomys branickii. The sequence continues at coordinate 7,759 of PVLD010024061.1, read as the reverse complement.
TTGGATCAAACAGCAGACTTCCTCCTGGGTCAGAGGTGCTGGGTTTGTTTCCCTTATAAAGGATCTGCCTCCTTTTTTTTTTTTTTTATGGTATCGGGAATTGAACTCAGGACCTTGTGCTTGCCGGGCAGGCACTTGTGCCACTGAGCTACATCCCAGGCCCCTTCCGTTTTCAGATGAGAAACAGGCTCAGAGACATTCTGTGATCTGGGTATTGGCAGCCTTGCTTGGGACTCCAGCTTTCTACCCCAGCAACCAGATCTCCTTCCCTTCCCCGGGGCCTAATGGGGAAGCCTAGCACAGTCCCTGTTGGGAACAGTGTCACAGATTTTAGGGGGAAGATGACAGCAATCACAGACAAGGGTAGGTAAAGGTGACTCACACTACCTGCTCAGGGAACGAGAGGCAAGAGGAAGGTAAGAAAAAGCCAACCCAAACACCAAGGCCTGGGGATTGGGAGGGTGTGAGGACGTGAGACTCAGCAAGAACCCAGAGTAGAAGGAGTGGTCCTGGGGGAAGTGCAGGGCCGCAGGCGCACCCAGGCGCTAAACCTTACCTTCTTCTCTTCACAGGTGTGTGAGCTGGACATCATCTTCAACTTTGAGAAGGCCTACTTCATCCTGGATGAGTTTTTAATGGGAGGCGATGTCCAGGACACCTCCAAGAAGAGCGTTCTGAAGGCTATCGAGCAGGCTGACCTGCTGCAGGAGGTACAAGCCAGGGACTGTGAGGAGGAGGAGGAAAAGCATGGGGACCGAAGGGACCCTTCTCTCCTGGACACCCTGCCTACTGCCGAGGGGGTCCCCTTACCCGTGGCATCTGGCCCCCACCATGTCCAGCTGGCCATGGAGCGGGAGGTAGCAGGGCCATCACCCACCTGTGGCAGTTGTGCCCTCCTTCCCAAGCTCTGTCCTCCTCCCAAGACCCAAGCTGTCTTGTCCCTGCCAAATCTCCTTGGATCCCTTAATGCTTCTCTTAACCTGAAGTGCTGCTGAGAGAACTAGAGAGGGGCCACTGTAGATCACTCTTTCCTTCCCTGACTTCTTCACTTTTTACAACACACTCGAAAGCCTCTACTTCTCAGGAGCAAAAGGCTGTGGGGATTGGGGGCCAGGGTGGGGGCACCTGGTGTTAGTTCTCTGTGTGATCCAGTGCCCCACCCTCACCCCATTCCTGCCTGCCCTCTCTCTGCTGTGCCACTGTGAGCCTTGGTGCAGGAAGATGAGTCACCGGAATCTGCAGTGACAGTGATGAGCAAGCCAGGCTGAGCTGGCTCTGAGGAGGGGGAGAGAGGGGAGGGCTGGGGGAGGGGGACTCATGCCTGCAGGACAAGAAGGTACAGACGTGAACTTGCACCGCAATGGTGCACTGTCTCCTCTCTCTGTCTCTGACACACACACACACACACACACTCACACACACTCACTCTGTCTCTCTGTCTCTCTCTCTCACGTGCCCTGGCCCACACCCCCACCTGGTTACTAGTGCTCTGATCAGACCCTAATGACTCATCTCTGCAGTCTAGTTTACTTTTCCCTCAGGGACTCTTACTGCCTCCTGCTTACCTGAAAATCAGGACCCAGCCATCCATTCCCCCAGTCCCCTAAAAGCGAGTGTCCTGTCCCCCAGTCCCCTAAAAGCGAGTGTCCTGTTCCTTGGGTCCTGGAGCTGATCCCCCTGTGCTCCCAGCTCCTGGCTTTGGGTTCCCTGGGTGGTGGTGGTCAACTCAGCCTGGACTCTCTCATTGCCATGCTGGGCACTGGGGTGGTTCCTGTAGACAGCCCAGAAGGACCCAAAGGCACTAAGCCTTGGGCTCACGTTGCTTTCTCTCCCCTACCTCGTGTGTCTGCCTCCCCCTCGGCTCCTTTCTCCCTCATGACTGCTGTTGTCATGCCCACCCTGTCTGCCCCTCCTGGTGTCTCTGCGTCACCCTTGCCCGTCTCTGTCTTAGGAGGATGAGTCGCCGCGCAGCGTGCTGGAGGAGATGGGCCTGGCGTAGCCCCCGCCACTAGCTGGGCCCTGCGGAGCTGGGGGCAAGGCAGGGTGTGGTGGCTGCTTCTTCTGGGTCCCTCCGTGGGACCCGACCTGGATCCCCCTCCTTGGCCACCTCACCTTCTTTAGAAGGAGCCATGGGCTCTGGCCCTGCAAATGTTCCCTCCTTCCACCCCCACCTTTCCCACCAAAAGCTTTAGGGGCCAAGAGGCAGAAAAACATGACCAAGATGGGGGTGCTATTTGGCTGTCGTTCCCTGCCTTTGAAGAACCAATGTAACCCCAGGCATCCCCCTCTCTTACCACTGTAAATATATAAATATGTCAGGTTAAAGGGAAAAGGTTTTCAGGGCTCTTCTCCCCCCCACCCCAAAACCTACCTCTTCCCCTCCCCCTAGCCAGCCAGGGCAGCTTCTTTGCCTGGGAGGGGGCCTTTCCCCCTCAGTGTCCCACTTCCTCCTCGGCTGCAGTGTGGCCTCTGTCCAGTGCCAGGGCAGAAACAATATAGTTAATTTTTTTCTAACCTTGCCACTTTGAGGGATGGGTTGGGGGAAGGGCAGGCTTTCTGGGACACTGGTCCTGTCCCTCCTTTATCCCACGTCTTGGATGAGGCAGGAGATAAGGGGCGGGGTGGCTCAAATGTCTGCCTTTATTTCCTTTCTTCTGAAATAAAATGAAAAAGTGTTTCTTGGACCCGGCTCGCCTCAGGCTCTGTGAAGGAAGGCAGGACCACCAGTATCCACCGGGAGGCCCAGAGCTCACTGCCTGCTGGCCTCTTCCTGGAAATGAATGGGGTTGCCCAACAGAGGAAAGGAAACAAACAGATGCCCAGTTTAATTGGAATGTCATACAGCAAAGGAGTTTTTAGAAGTGTGTTCCATGCAATGTTTGGGAACACACTCTAACAAACGCATGCCCCTGTATTGGAATTCACCCGGGTGTCCTGTTCTTACTCGGCACTCTTAGCTCACATACCCTTGCATCTCCACGCTTCTCCAGTCGCTGCCTTTACCCCATGAGCAGCAGCTCCTAGGGGTGCTGGTCTGTTCCTCTAAAATATCCTGGTGGAAGATTTCATTTTCTGAGTTGTGTTTTATTTGGGGATGGAATCAGGAGTTCAAGGGTATCTATGCTCAGAAAAAGGCTGAGAGATGGCTAAAAACAGGTGGCTGCCAAAGCCTTTCCCCCTGAATTTCTAGTGAAGTGTGTAGGACCAGGCGTTCTTAGAGTTGGTAAGGGAGTGGATAGGTGAAGGGAAGAGGGGCTCTGGGAGAACCACCCACGACCTGGAAAAGAAAAGTGCCCTGGTGTCCAGAGCAGCTGTTAGGCTGGCTTTTTCTTTTGAAGTAGAAGTCTGCCGAGTCCTGGGGAGGGCGACCCATGTCCACCCTGCAGATGGAACACATGAAACATTCTCCCCAAAATACGGTTTTGACATTCAGCCTCTCAACTCTGGCTTTGGTGAGGAGGTAAGGGGCAGGCGATGGGCATGGTGGCTGGCGCTTTCCTCACCGCCCCTTGGGAAGGACCACACAGGCCCAAGGGGACGGGTGAATAACGGAGAACAAAGTCCTAATAAAATAGTCACTTTTATTTCTTAGCAAAACTATTTCCTCCGTGAGGGGTATTTACAATAGAGAAAGGAAAGAAGGGGTAAATTCACAGCGATCTGGAGAGGGAGGGGGATAGACACTTTTTTTACACAATTAATTGGAACTGCTTTTTCCAGTTTGGACTGGGACGTCCCCAGACAGACTAGAGGGGACGGATCCCCGCGGGGAAAGGGATCTCACACAAACCACTTGCCCGCCACCGTGGCTACCCCCGGGTCGCCCAGCGAAGAGGTCTGGCAGGTCCCTGCTCAGCCCCGGGGCAGGGCAGCGGGGGCGGAGCCGGGCAGCGGCAGAGGGGCGGGGCCGGGGCGCATGCAAACACTGAGAGTGGGAGGAATGACACGGAGGGGGGGAGAGGTGGCGCGCGGCGGGGGTGCGCGGAGGCGGAGCCGGGGCGGGTCACGGGCGCCGGAGCAGCACGTGCTCGATGTAATTCTCCAGCTCCTCTTCCTCCTGCAGCCGGCGCTCCTCGGCCTCTGCTGCCTCCTGCGCGCGCCGGGCCGCGGCCTCCGGGTCGGGATAGTGGCGCGAAGGCGGCAGGGCGTGGTGGTAGTGGCGGCGACGCGAAGCCGCAGGCGGCTGCAGTGTTCGCGGCCGAATGTAGTTGGGAAAAGGGTGGTAGGGCCCAGGGGCGAACACCTCGTCCTCCTCCCGATCCCAGGGCGGGAGCACCTCGTTCCAGTCAGGCAGCTCGTCGCGGGCGGGGCCCGGGGCGGGGGGCGGGGGCTGCGGGGCGCGCACATGGGCGGGGGTGGCCCGGGGGCCTGGCACGGGCTCGGGAGGGGCGTTCTTCTTCCGCTTCCGCTTCTCCTCCACCTCCTCGATGATGCTGACCACATCGTCCGCTGGCAGGTGGAGTTTGGTGGACAGCTCGATGAGGCTGTCGATGGTCTGCGGGTCTATATCCTCGTCGTCCTCCTCCTCCTCCCCGCCTTCCTCTGCGCCCTCTGCCTCTTTCCGTCGGTGGCTTGGCGTCTCCTCCTGCGAGCGTTTATCTTCGGCTCCGGCTTCCCCGTCCTCCTCCTCTTCGGCGAACAGCAGCGCGTTCTGCCGTGCCCGCTCCGCCTCCTCCGCCTCCGCCTCCGCCTCCGCCGCCTCCTCGTCCTCGTCTTCGTCCCCTAGCCTCTCCTCCCCGCCGCGTCTCTCCTGCTCCGCCTCCTCCCGCTCGCTCCCTCGCTCCTGCGTCTCTTGCAACCCCCGACCCCCCAGGCCACGCTGCCGGGCTCCGCCCTGCAGCAAATACTGGAGCAGCAGGTCGGAGGCGAGGTCGGCCAGCCGCTCCTCCTGCGCGGCTGCCTGCCGCGTGGCCTCCGCCTGCCGCCGCCCGGCCTCCACCTGCGCTAGCCCTTGCTGGAGTAAGCGCTCGCCCGCGTCGGAGCCGCCCAGCAGTGCGCTCTCTGGCCGGCGCGCCTTGGGGAAGGGGGCACCCAGGCCTGTGTACACCTTGGATAAGGGTGCCAGAGCCTCGCCCAGGTGTGTTTTCGGGGAGGACACTCCTTCCCCAAACTGGCGGGTTTCGGGAAGGGGCCCGCTCTCAGACAGAGGCGCTTGGAATTGCGAGGGGCCCGGGGGCGGCAGAGGCGCGCGCTCCGGGACTCGCGCCTGGAACTCTCCCCAGGAGGCGCGCCACACACGTTCGGGCCCGGGGCTCTCCAGGTTGACGCGGGTCAGGGTATGAGTGCGGGTTTCGGTCTCTGCCGCCGCCGTCTCTTGCTGGCGCTTGGCGCTGCTCGGACTGAAATCTCGAAGTTCCTGGAGCAGGGACGCTAGCGCCTCGAGCTCCTCATTGGGGTCGCCCACCTCGGGACTGTTCCCTGGAGTCTGGGAGCGAGGCGGGGCGGCGGGCGCCTGGGTCTCTGGCGCCGGGAGGCTGTGCGTCTGGCTGCGCACGGTCTCGGTCAGCAGAGCTTCGGCTGCGTCTTCCGCTGGCCCTTTCGGGGAGCCACCTGGCGCCGGGGGCGAGGCCGGACGGTCCAGTGCCTGTAGCAGCACCGCGGCCAGCGCCCGGGGATCCACGCCCTGGAAAAGCTCTCCCTCATCCTGCGGCTCGGAATTTCGAGCGGCTCGGACTTCTGGGGCGCTGTCATCCTTTGGCGCGGGCACTGCGTCCCCAGTTACCAACGGCTCTTTATGCTCAGAGCTGAGGGGAGGAGGCTGTGCCTCGGGGCGACCCGGGGGAGCTGCTCCTAACCCCTTGATCAGTAGAAGGCAGCAGCAGAAGAGAGTGGAAGCCGGCAACCTGAGGGATTTCATGACCAACGGGCTGTTGCAGACTGAAAAATAGAAGAAACCAAAGAAAAGGGATTTCTGTAAGAATTCCCCGCTAATTTTACATTCCCTTCCCCCATCTTTAAGCAGGAAGCCCGGGCTTTCCTCATCCCCCTAACCTTACCCAGAAGAAGGGACGTTTAGGAGAGAACGAGGAAGATGTGACGATCTCTGGATGTGCCGTGTAAATGGGAAAAGAACCCCTGCAACCCTCGCTCACCTGATGCCTCTTCACCCTCTTGCTGAGCCATCTCACTGCCAGCGCCCACGTACTAAGCAGCAAGGATAAGTAAAAAAAAAATCCCTGCTCCCTCCCCGCAGGACTCCCCGGATGGTGCGTGGGCGACTTCATCAGCAAGAGAAAAGCTGCGACTCCCCCATTTACCAGGGACCCCTACCAGGGGGTCCCCACTGTGTTTTCAGCACCCCCATCTGGGAGGAAAGAGAGCCCTCCCTTAAGCCCAAGGCTGCCAAGGGCTTTTGGGACGGACAGCAGAGTATTTACCAGCCAGTGTCACGACTCCGGAGGTGAAGAGGATTGGAGCAGGATAGGGACAGGGGAAGATCGTCACCCGGTTGCCTTGGATCCGAACGCTAGCTGGAGCCCAAGCGACGGTGGAAACCTCGCGTCCAGTGGTCTGGGCTTAGCTGGATCGGCACAGCTCCAGGCGGCTCGCTAACTCCCGCTCCAGCACGCTGGACAGCGCCCGCGTCTCCGCCGCCTTATAAAGAAGAGCGCGAGAGGTCACGTGGGCTCGCCCCGCCCCATTGACGTCAATGTTCATTCATGGGGAAGCGGGCGGGCGCTCGATGGAGGGAGAGTGCCCAGCGATTGGAGCATGCCGGCTCTTCCCGGTCTGCGCCTGCGCACTGGAGCCCTCGGCTGGAGGGGCGTGCGCTAGCAGAGCTCCGAGAAATGAATGAATGAATGAATGAATGAAATGCCGAGGCGGGCGGGGGTAGGGGGCTATGAATGAATGAAGGAGAGACGAGGAGAAAAGGATGAATGAATGAATGGAAGAATGAATGGAAGGGTGGCTGCAGAGGCGTTAGAAGGCGGGAGGGTGGGTTACAAAGCAACTTGCTGCTGCAAAGCTCGCGCTGCTGAACGGAATAGGCAGGGGGTACCCCCAGCGTCTGAATGGACCCAGTTGGAAACCAATACCGGGGAGGGGGATGATAAGGGTTTGCAATCTGGATGGGGGCAGGCTCCTTAACCGAGACCACACGGCCTATGGAGACACGCCCAAGGACGGCGTGAACCTGAGAAGGAGGGCGCTGTCCACGGATCTGCGGTGCGGGGTGCCGGCCGAGGGCCCCGGAGATGGGTGGATCTTGCGGTTTTGACAGTCACATTGGAAAGGGTCCGAGTCGGAAGAGAAAGGGGAAAGATAGAGGATGCATGTGCCTCTGGGTTGTTTCACGACCGTTCGTGTCTGGAGAAAAAGGTGTGTCTGTCTTTCTGTCCGGCTGATTCGACTGTGCATGTGGGGGGACCCCTGCGGTGCCCCTTTTCAGTCCACCGCTTCCCACCCTCCTCTAGCTTATTTCCTTCCCGCTGCTCCCCCTACCCAAGGACGTTTGGAGGGCGAGACCAGACCAGGTGGGGAGGGGGTTGTGCAGGTGGGGGGAGTGATTCAATTCCAGCTCTCTCCACCGCTTAAGGGTGTTTGAATGCGACGTGGAGAGGGCACTGCAACGTCAGAGATAGACGGTCTCTGCCACCAGACCCTTCGACCGTATCTCCTGCAAGAGGGGTTGGGGCTGGGGGCTTGAATAGCTAGAGGTTCCGGGAGTGGGGGGCGATGACGCACAGATTGCGCAGAGAGAATCCATGAGCGAGCCGGTCCGGTAAAGGGAGACCAGGCGTGGGCGGGGGTTGGGGGA
>PVLD010024060.1:0-26195 GCA_004027595.1 Dinomys branickii | reverse complement strand
TTTTTTTCTGTTGTTGAGAGGATCAACTGTCTGACTAAATTTGCATGTCTGTATATGGGTCCATACATCTACAATTCGAAGATATCAATGGATAAATCAACAACTACTGTTGAGACCATATCACCTTGTCTATAAATTAGTTGTGATTGTACTATTTTCTATGATAATGGGTGTCTGTTTGTCAATATGTTTTTGTACTTTTATGTTTCTAAAATAAAAAAAAAAAAAGAATTACTTACTGAAATTCCAATAACTTTTCCCTGGGATTACAAACATAAACTCCACTGGGGCAAGACAAGCTCAGGATGGGCTTCCTATAATGAGTGGCCGAGGCTTAAGCTACTCACTCCAGGACTCACAGGAAGAACATTCCAGAGCACCTTCTGGTAATAAATCCAGAGCTGTGTCCACCCTGGGCACTTTATAGGCTCTGTGGAATCAGTGATTGAATAAACGGTCCTGGTTGTGGGGGCAGGATCTGAGGAGACAGACCACTCACACCTACCTGTGTTGTAATGCTTGGTGCAATACCGCAAGTCCTTTTCTTCCTTCAGGATAAACTGAGGCAGGGTGAGTCCGTCTGCCACCTGCACAGCTCCCTGCTCCTGCCACTCAAAGATGAGGTCGTTCATGGTGTATCCAACTGGATGGGATCAGAAGAGGCAGCGGTCAGTACCCAGGAGCACTGTTTGAAGCTTGTCAGGTGGGTGAGGATAGAGGCATCGGACAGTGGATGGACCGCCTGAGTCCAGGTGACCCTTTTGGAATTTGCCTCACCGAAGTGGTTAAAGCTGGTTTAATTGTTTACATGTACCCCTGGCCCTCCCCGTCTCTTCCCAGCCCTCTGCACCCTGCCTGAGCTCGGCTGTGTCTATTCCTCACCCCAGCGGGGACGTGAAGCAGAAGCCTGCTGCTTCTGCCTGCGTGCCACCCTTGCCAGCCACCTCTGCTGGAGAGCAGCTCTGGGGAACATCTCTGCTGCGTGCTGCCTTGGTGGGAATCATGCTGGGAGCAGGGCGAGGCATGAAGTGGTGACAAGCTGGGGCAGTCAGAGTCTCTGTCCCCAGACTTCGACGCTTAAGGCCATAGGGAAAGGCTCAGAATTGGCGGGTGATGACGCCCATGAGAGGCGGTGCTCCAAGGAAAGGGTGGCCAGCTCAAGGCTTGGGCCTGTTGCCTGTACCTTTAAGCGAGTGAGACTTCTGCGGTTACCCTGTGAGATCAGCTGGGCATCTGTTCAAAATCCTGGTCCCCACCAGAAGGAAGCACTCCTTTGAGGCGGGAGCATTTTGTATTTCTGACAGCAGGCTTACCGTCTGGATTATTTGTGCAGCCTTTTGCCTGCTCCCCTGCTGGGGTGAGCCTCCCTAGGGGCTCAGGGACCTTGGCTCCTTCGGACCACCTCTCCCCTGTTCCTGGTGATCACCCCCCACAAAGGATGTGGAATAATGCCTCTTTGGAGGATGCTGCAGACCGCGAAGATGGGGCCTCAGTCAGCAGTGTGATGGGCGTCACATTTCTAATGAATTTTCTAAAAGCAAAGCCTTGTCTGGCATTTTGAGCTATCACAATAATCCCTTGGGCTTCAGCTATTAAGGAACTTCTGCTTGTCCCACAGATAAGCGGGAGTTTGGGTCTTCAAAGAGGACTTCTGCAAGGGACTTACAGCTTTCCAGTTGCATGATGCACGTCTGCACATCCATGGGGAAGTTCTTCAGATCCATGGGGCAGGCCAGAGTCAGAGTGATCCTGCGGAGACAAGCATGGAGGATGTTGGCACTGGGGAGCCGAGCCCCCGTTGTAGTTCTGAGTAGAGCTCCAGTTGTCTAGCATAGGGAAAGGAGGCCAGGGAACTAGCACTGACTGAATAAATAAGTGAGCATTTCTGAGTTCCTGATACAGAAATGGAGGATCAGAGAGGGACAGTACATTCCCTACAGTTGCAAGAGTCAGAGGAACTTCTGGGTTTGTTGAAGTCTGGCTTCTGGAGACCTGTCTCCAGTGGGCTGCCCAGGGCAAGTGCTTGCCCGTCCCTAGCCTTCCGAAGAGTCCTCAGGTGGAGCCAGAGCCCTAGTTTCAGCTGAGCTGAAGCAGGCCTCAGGCACCCCAGGTACACCTGCAGCAGGTCCCGGGCTCATCAGAAGTCATTTAAAAAAGGCCCCTGCCTGCTGGGCAGCCACACGCAGTGGACTCACATCTGTGGGCTCCTGCTGGAGTCAGGAGTGCAGTGCTGGGTTCCCCAGGATTCTGGGATGACTGTTTATTTTGTTTTGTTCAGGCCTTGCAAAGGCGGCAGCCTCAGGGCCAGAGGGAGTTCCTTCAGCAGAATGCAAGGCATGTGGCTCAGGTTCCAGCTTGAACGGCTTTGCCCACACCAGCTCTGCCTGCTGCAGGGAACGGAGAAGAAAGGCTCTCCGGTCACCAGGCCAGCTCCCTCCTCTGACAGTGAGCATGCTGGGGTACAGAGTGGATAGGCTGGGACTTATCTAAGGTCACACAGCAAGCTGCTGGCTCAGCCAGGATTCAGAAGCCCGTCTCCTGGCCTGTGGATTCTGAGTCCCAGCGGAGTTGGCTCTCGAGTTTGCTGGCAGCAGCTGCTGCTCGGCACAGCCAGCACCTGGACCCGAAGGCCCCTCGCTGGCGGAAGTTGGCTGCCAGCACCTTGACTGCACAGGGCCCTTGAGGAGCCCCCTCCCCCTTGCGGCTCTCACCCCCTTAACCTCAAGAGTAGAAGTGCACCAGGGTAGGGGGTGCGGGAGGAGGAGGGAGGAAGAGAGGAGAGAAAGGAAGGAAGTGGCGGAAGGAGGGGAAGAGTGAAGGGAAAGTGGATGCCTCCGAAGTCTTGAAGATAAGAGGTCCAAAGTGGGGCAGCTGTCATGCTGGGTTAATTTCCTGTCACTGAATGACCTTGAGAACGTCACTTTCTGCTGACTTGTCCTTCTGTCATGCTGCACTGGGACTTTGCTTCGTGGAGATGGGGAACTAGCCAGGTAGCAGCAGAATCCAAGCGGAGCGCCTCCACCGCACTGGGGCCCAAGCCCATGACTTTTTTGGTCTGCGTGAGGGAGGAGGGTGGCCCTCCTCCGGGGTGAGAAGGCCCCGGAGGCCCTGCTTCCCCCAGCTTGAGTGTTGCTGGGGAGGTGACTAAGCGCCCTCCTCCCAGCCTGCTCTGTGGAAGTCAGCCACACCTGAGGGTTAGGGTCAGCACAGCCTTTCCCTCAGATGTGGATACTTAAGGCTCCTCTCCTGATGGAGATGAGATTCATTTCCCCGAGGAACCAAAAGGCCCAGGGCACTCGTCTAGGATCAGGGCCATTTAAGCTTTTTGAACTGAAAACATCGTTATACATTCATCAAATACTTGCAAACCTCTTGAACGCCATGCCCTGTCCCAGGCCTTGAGGGGTCATCAGATCTACACGAATGCAGATTGGATCTAGGTTCTGATCTATGGGGACTTTGGCAAGTTACTTACATTTTCAGACAGATCTTTGCTTGTCTAACCTGCCAAATGAGCACAATAAAACATACTTCCTGGGGTTAAAAGTATGAGATGTAATCTGTGGAGTGTACCAGCAGAGCCAGGAAATTCTCAGTGAACGGGTGCTGTTACTACTGCGTGTGTATGGCCACTTCACCTCCTGAACACCAGTCATTGAGTCTGTGCCTTGGGGAGGTGATTAGGACCTAGGTGGGGAGGGGTAGCAGGAAATTGAATGCTTGGGCCTTACCAGAGTCTGCAGGATAACCCACAGCTAGGAAAGGGAATCTGGCCTCTGGACACAGTGTGAGGTATGTGGGATAGAAAGAGTTTGTAGAAGGGACAGGGTGGCCCTGGTTTACAACAATGAGCAGGACCATCCAGCCAGCAGGCCCATTTACTTTGAAGTTGCTATGATTGGCGCCTTTATGGCGATTTGTGTGTGCCTCGTGCCTTTGCTCCTGATAGCAGTTGTCACGGTTGATAACTCTGGAGATGCTAGGTAACTTGAGCTCCTCTCTCTAGGCTGCCTTCCCTGGTCTCCTTGGTTACAATGGACCTCACTCCTAGAATTCCTAGTGGGATTTTCTTCTTACTTTCTGAGTGTAAGTTACAGAGCCGGGACTCCTATTCTGCAGACGCATTGTGCTGCAGGGCTGTCCGTATGTGTTTGGGCTCTCCCCTGGTGTCTACTTCCAGAGGGCGGTGGGGCGTGGCGTGTTCTGAGGAGGCAGCAGAGGGCCGTGTGGGGCTCACCTGATGCTGTAGAGGACATTCCCGTTCCTGGAGATTCGCAGCAGCTTGTTGTCTGTGGTGATCTCGTGGAAGTGGGCTCCCTTCTCATTGGCAAAGAACAGGTCAGGTTTCCAGATGGAGTCCAGCATGGATGGGTCCAAGTCCAGGGAGTCATCAGGGTATTCATTATAGGCCAGCCGGGGGTCATTCCACTGCTGCCGCAGGAAGATGTTGACTCTGTAGTCCTGTGGACAGGGGACAAGGAGGTGCAGACGGGGTTAGGCTCTGCATGCCAGGTCCCAGAGGCACTGTGAGGAAGTGCTCCCCATCTCCCTCCTGGACGGGGTTCCTGGGGTGTGGTGCATCTAACTGGGGATGAGATGTAAAGTCTGTACATCAGGCAGACACATGGGAGGCCTAATCACTCCCAACCCCCCCAAATGCCTAAGTATATTCAAATCTGAATTGAGGTTATTTAAATGTTACTCTTTCTTTTGAAGATGGTATAAAAGTTCAGAGACTAATGTAATATACACCTGTTTTCATCACCCTGCTGATACTGTCACGCTTGCTCCGTGTTTTTCAGAGAAGAGATTGAGTGTGTCATGCATAAAGTCGAAGCTCCACTGTCACCATTGACCCCAGTGGCGCGGTTGTCCTTATGCACGCTAAAGCGGGAGAGTTACGGGTCTAGATGGGTTAGAGGAATAAAAGGAGAAACCAAAAGCTGATGTCTGAACACTCAGACCGTTCTGCTTAAAGGTGACAATTCCCAAGCAGTGAAGGAATTGTTGCAGAAGAATTCTAGAGTTTTGCTGCTGGTCCTGGGCTTCAGGACTGCTTTGCTTTAATACTGGCTGTGGGTGAAGTAACGGTCAACTTGTAACACCCAGCTGAACTGAATCAGCATGGTGCAGGGTGTGGAAGGCCCACCTGAGGATTGTTGCCTGCAACATAAAAAAAGAACTGGAGGGGACGATGGTGTGCTATTGATTCTCCTGGAGAAGCTTGTCACGGTGGCTTTCCTGATATGAACTTGGCTGTTCTCATTGTGGGAGAAGCTCAAGTCCTCGATGTTGCTGAGGATGGTTGTGGTTCTCTTTGGGGAAGCTCTGGTCCTTACCTTGAGCATTGCTTCTTGGCTCCAGTGCAGGGCCCTCCGCCTCTAGGCACAGATCCTTTATTCCACTGGCACAGACTTTCTAGCTTCTACCACTGACCTTTGGGCCTTCCCTGTGCAGATCCTTGATACAGACTCGCATGAGATATTGTCATGGGCTCTAGGCCTCCAGCTGGACTCATGGAGGACACTGCTATGGGAGCCAGGCCCTCAGCTGGATTCTCTGGGTCTCTAGTGTGTGGACAGATCTCCCACACTCTTTTGCGTTTGACTCTTTGGTTGAATATTAAAATGTAATCCTATAAAGTATGTGTCCTGTATTAAATATTTTCCCTTGTAAACCCCAACTACAATTCCTGCCTTCTAGAACTTTCTATGATGTGTTGATTTGCTTGGGAAAGTTTAGTAGACGTCACAGAGCTGCGCCTGGCTGGCAACTGCAATGCAAGGCCATGCCAAATTAATGGTCCTTTGATGGCATCACCATGCAGTTATTTTACTGAAAAAAGATTTGCCTAGATCAAAGCAGTTTGGGAAATGTTAGCCTAGACAGTGACATGCAGCCACTTTCTCTATGGCAGGACTTCTCAGAGACTTCAGGTGCTAGTGAGTTGTGTGTCTCCCTCCAAGAAGGAAGAGCAGGCGCGACAGTGCTCTGGTGCATGTCGGCCATGGAGCCTTTCTCGGCACGTGATGGTGCACCTTCTGGGACCACAGATCAGGGACTGCTGTCTCTGTCAAAACTCCACCCCTACTTTTTCTGTTTCCAAGTGAAGAAACTGAAGGTGGAAAGAATCAAAACCAACCCAGAGTACGCTGACACTACAGGGACCGAGCTCACTCTGGTTCCAAGTGTCCTGACCCCTCCTGAGGGCTTGTTCAAGGGCCCCCATGGATCCGACAGGAACTGAGGAGTCTGTTTAATTTCCATTCACAGCTGGACATGGTGCGGTATGGTTAGGTCTCAATGGTAGGAAACTGGCTGATACAATTAAGAAATATTTCATTCAACCTGCAGTGTGGGAAAAGTGTATTGTCAGCTGTTCCTCAGACAAAGGATTAAAATTGAGAACATATAAAGAATTGAAAAAAATAAGGGCCCCCAAATTCAAAGACCCAGTCCAAAAATGGGCATCTGAGGTGACTACACACTTCTCAGATGAAGAAACACCAATGGCAACTAAATATATGAAACAATGTTCAATATCATTGAGAGATGCAAGTTAAATTGGCAGTGAGATTCCATCTCACCCCAGAAAGAATGGCTACTATCAAGAAATCATCCAGTAACAAATGCTGGAGGGGCTGTGGGTCAAAAGGGATGCTTCTCCACTGCTGGTGAGAGTGTAGACTGGTGCAACCACTGTGGAAATCAGTGTGGAGATTCCTCATGAAACTAGGATTAGAGGTCCTATTCAACCTGGCTATTCCCCTGCTGGGTATCTTGCCAGAAGAATTTAAAACATCGTAAATAAAGTAAATAAGATCCAAAATGTGTAACAGGTATTGTGAAATGGGAAGAAACTTTTCAAAGGGAAGGAGAAAAGAACAAAGGAAAAAAACAAAATAAAAACATATATGATAGTTAAATAGTTATACTACTAATTTCCCTTAGTTCATTGAAAAGATAGGTTTGTGCTAATGTTGCTTGGACAGTTAAATGCCTATATCTTGTCCTCTGAGTAACTAATTTAAAGATAACAATATGCAGTATATTAACCACTGTTACTCTTCTATTATCATTTTGAAAATTTTTTTCTCTTTAAAATAAAATAAAAAAAATATTTCATCAAGAATACCTGGCTGTGGTGGTAGATACCTATAGCCCCAATACTCTGAGAAGCTGAGGCAGGAGGATCACAAGTTTGAGCCCAGCCCGGGGAACTTAGTGACTTAGCAAGACCCTGTCTCAAAATAAAAAATAAAAAACATGCTGTGGATGTAGCTCAGTACAAAGGCACTGGGTTCAACTCCCAGTACCAATACCTCCCCACACACATGAAAGAAAGAAAAGGAAAAGATAAGAAAAGAGAAAAGGAAATCAGGTTCATTAAGAAAATCTGTGACCATGAACATTGTGGTTATACAAAAGAATTTGGGAGGGCCTGGGATATAGCTCAGTGGCACAAGCACCTGCCTGGCAATTGCAAGGCCCTGAGTTCGATTCCTCATACTAAAAAAAAAATGAATCCCCCCAAATTTGGGGTATATGAAAGAATTTGGCGTATATTTGTGTTTCCCAAAGAAGAAGGGCCTTGCTTTTCTGTTGGACTCCCCAAAGGGCCTATAGTTCTTCCAAGATTAATAATCTTGTTCAAGGCTCACTTTAAATGGTTTCACTTAAGAAATAACTTTCATACATGAGGGCATCCTACTGCTCTTTCCCTAAGGGTGCTGTATAAACGTGGTCATGCTGTTTTCTTTTGGGGTGCTACTTCTAAGTCCCATGGATCTTCTTTATCTGTCGTCAGCAGGGGTGAACTGAGATGAACAATCTCTCTACTCTTGGCCTCACCCCTGCCTAATTCCTCCCACGGCATGGATCTCATTTTGTTTGCCTAGAGAAATATCAATAGCTTCATCAAATGCTCCAAGATATTTTATAGGATTTTTCTATAATTTAATTGAAGCCTCTCCTTCCAGCCCCATAGAAAGTGACATTTAGGCTCATAATCTCATGCCTTATAAGTCCCGAGGTGGAGGGAACACCTGAGGCCGGGTCTGGACACTGGTCTTTTGTTTTTCTTGCCGATGGTGACAGACAGCTTTAAACCTGGCCCATCCGATCAGGGGCTTGGGAACAGCCTTTCATCTTGCTCAGAGTTTTACGTGGAGTGTGTGTGTGTGTGTGTGCGCGCACACGTGCATGCACGTGCACATGCTGGGGAAAGCACTGGCAAAGTCATGTTAGAGTGAACAGACTATGACTGGTGGGGCAGGAAATGCTTTCAGTCTGCAAGCCCCCACTGTCCTTTTTTTATTTTAAAAATTTAAAAATGAACCAAACAACAAAACAACACAAAACAAAATCAAAACAATGCAAAAACAACAAAAACAAAAATGATACATGACCTCACAACAAAATGATAGGAATTAACAAGATTGCTACATTACACCCCGCTGTACTGTTGAGGTTCTTGCTGGTGACATGTCAAGGCTGTGTATGTAGCTAAAGGGCAGAAAGGGAAGTGGCATTTCTTAAAATGGCCCGTTAGGCGCCGGGTGCCTTTCTAGATACTGTCACTGTCACATACATTTAATCCTCACTAAAGCCCCACAGGCAAACCTTCAGATACCCATGTCGGGTGGCAAGGAAGGGGGTTTGGGGACGTTGAACACCAGGCCCTGTGAAAGGCAGAGCTGGGATCAAGACAAGCCCTGGGCAAACCCTCCAGCGAGCACTTGTCTCTGTCGCTGGGTGTGGGGAATCGATTCTGGGCTGGGGATGCTGTCCCTTGTCCTCACTGCTTTAGCAAATTCTGTCTGTTCAGCTTAACCCTGTTCTCCTATAGGAGCACGGGGGCCCCAGAGGCCCCCAGGTTTTCTTCCTTTCTTCTCTGCACAAGAGGGGATCCCCACGTCATTTCATGGGGCAATTCCTCACTGTGTGGGTCTCATCTCCTGAACTC
The DNA here is from genome assembly GCA_004027595.1 of Dinomys branickii. Taxonomy (NCBI): domain Eukaryota; kingdom Metazoa; phylum Chordata; class Mammalia; order Rodentia; family Dinomyidae; genus Dinomys; species Dinomys branickii. Next base: position 17,230 of record PVLD010024060.1, on the reverse strand, counting down.
AGTTGGCAGCAAGTTCAGGGGATGAACCAGACACTGTGTTTCTTCTGCTCTATTCCGTCTGCCAAACCAGTTGGCTCAAGGGCAGAAGGAGGAGGCAGAGTCAGGAAAAGCAGGAGCAGATGAGCCTTCCTCATACGATACCTGCAGAGACTGAGACCCACAGGAGAAAAACATCCTTTTTTGGTTTTTGTTTTTGGAGAGAGGGCCTCTCTATGTAGTGCAAGCTGGCCTTGCACTCACAATGTAGCCCAGGCTGGCCTCAAACTCATGGTGCTCCTCCTGCCTCAGCCTCATGAGTGCTGGAATTACAGGCATGTCCCATTGCACTTAGTGAGAGAAACATATTCTAAGGGTCACATTCAGTAAAGGGCTTGGCCTAAACCTAGCTCTGCTTCTCTGGAGCTTACTGTTAGAAAAGATTAGGATATACGCTAAGAACCATTCTAAAGGCAACAGCTGAATGGATTTAGTGGTTTTTCTGCTCCAGCAGCATTTAACTCAGGGCCTAGGAAGTGCCAGGCTCTGTTGTAGGTACCTGGGAACCTGCTGAAAATGAGGAAGCTGCATCTTTTCCATCACAGAGCCTGGCATGTGCTGATTGTATCATGTGGAAGTGAAGGCTCTGGTAGGGGCTCCAAACAGTGTCCTGGGGGTAGGAAAACAGCCGCTCTGCACTCGGACACATGGCAGAGACCAGGAAGTCTCCAGGCACCGGTGCTATGATTTAGGAGACCAGCTGTGGCTGAACCATGCGATGTTGGGGGGCAAAGCGAGAGGGTGGTGCCCTGGAGACTGGAAGGTACCTGTCAGAGAGGAGTGGGAGGGCCGTCAGGGCTTCTGAAGCTGTGGTTGGACTGTACCGTGACCTCAATACGAAGCCTTTGAATAGTTTTAAGTAGGGGTGGATATTATTACATTTGCATTTGAATACTGATCTTTAGAAAATTTTATTTTTTCTTATCACAGAATTAGTGCATGCTGATTGTAAAGAAAACACATCATCCATAAGAAGAAAATAAATGCTGTAGGGTGATCGTATAAAACAACTAGTGCAAAGTGAGAGCAAGAACCCGGGGGTGCAGCTCCTTGTCCTCAGGCGGCTTCACGCTTTCCAGGGGTGGCCACCAGCTCCTTCTCCCTACAGCTGCTACCCAGCCATTGATTTTCTCCTCCAAGCTGGTAAACAGCAGTGAGAAGCGCAGTTCAGAAGACATCAGTGTACTTGGTGGAATAAGCTGAATGCTAAATACTGTTTTGCCGACTCAGCCTTACCCAACTGTTGGTGTTCAACATGCTAGGGGCCCATGTTCAAGTTCAGGGGCCAGAGGACAACCTCCTGTAGCTGGCTTGTTACTTCTCAGCCTCTCAGAGGTGGCCTGTAAACCTGGAGTGGGGGTCTGGTCCAGTGCTCTTCAGTCCCAAAGCACCCATCTTTCCTTGGAGCCCCTGATTTCTGGTGACTGAACAACGAATGCTGCCTTGTGCATCATATTAAAGTAGAGCATCCACACATTCTTTCATTCTGCAAATGCTTACTGAGGGCTCCCTGTGCAGTTGGATCTGCCTTCCGTCCCTCACTGTGTCTAATTCTAACTGCCAACAAACTCCTCTAAATCCAGTATTGCAGTGAAATTGGAAGCATGAAGGATTCTTTCCCCATGTTTGGAATTGAAACCAGGGTGTTGTTCATGCCAACTGTGTTCCCAGCCCTTTTTAATTTTACAGTGGACCCTCAAGTTATGACCAGCTTCATACACAAACAACTTGAGTTACAGCTGGAATTTTGGGTTTAACTTACTAACAAAGTCCTGAGTTACGACCTGGATGCTGGCCACTTGTGCAATTGCGAACAAAGACTTGTGATGCCAGAAAAGTGTGTGTAAGCATCAGTCTGAGCCCAGATGTGTGTGTCTGTGGATGTTATTTTAATTGTAGCAGTTGCTACAATTTCTGCTATCAAAATGGTTCCCCAAGAGCTAGAAAAGAAGCTAAGGAAGAAGGAGGGAAGGTAAAGAAAGCAATCACAATAAAAAAGGGAATTGTGGAGAAATATGATAGTGGCACTCATGGGACTGACCTCACTATTATGTACAGCATTCCAAAATCTACTGTCTCTATACTCTTATGGAGAAAAGATTTGTACAAGGAAGTATTGCTAAAGGTGTCACTCAGATTAGTGAGTCGCAGTCAACCGTGTTAGACACGGTGAAAGGCTGTTAGTCACGTGGATAAATGAAAGGCAGATGGCAGGTTATAGCCTATCTGAGCTGATAATTTGTGAAAAAGCTGGGGCTATAAATTCGGATCTCATAAAGGATAATCTATTAACAAGTGATAATGGTGAAACATTTCGTGTCAGGAAGGAGTAGTTTCACAATATTAAAGCAAGACCAGGGCTTCATACTGTAACTAGGCCTGGTGAAGCAGCCAGGCTGAAAAAAGGGCTGCTGAGAATTGCATACATCACTTTGAAATGATGACACAGAGAACTGGTTTTTGCTATCTCAAGTTATCAGCTGTGGTGAACCTGGAAGAAAATGCCCAGGAGAACATATATTATCCAGAAAGAGAAGAAAATACCAGGCCACAAGCCTATGAAGAATAGACTAAACTTATTGCTATGTGCCAATTCAAGTGTTGACTTCAAGATAAAGCCTCTTTTGGTTTATCACTCTGAGACCCCTGAAGTGTTCAGAAAACATAAAGTCATGAAGAATAGGCTGGGGTCATGTGGAGATCTAATGCAAAAGCCTGTGTATCAAAGAGTACTTTTCTGGCCAGGGACATAGCTCAGTGGCACAAGTGCCTGCCTGGAAAGTGCAAGGTCCTGAGTTCAATTCCCAGTATCACACACAAAAAAAGAGAGTACTTTTTCTTGAGTGGATCAGGGAGGCTTTCTGTTCTACTGTTAAGAAAAATCCAGAAGAGAAAGGTTTAACTTTCAAGACTCTTATCATCATGGAAAATGCTCCTGTACACCCATTAGATTTGGAAAAGCATCGGCTGAAGAATTCTCATGGCTCTCAGTCCAGTTCCTCACACCTAATACGACTCCTCTATTGCAGTCTATGGGCCAACAGGCTATAGCTAACTTTAAGAAGCTATAACCAAGGAACTGTTCTTGAAAGGTTCCAGATGGTCTCAGAGACATATTTAACTCTTAAAGAGTTCTAGAAGGAATGTTACAGTGTCCTTTGCTAGTCTCTCTCAGGACATTGTGATCTGCCTAAAAGAAAATGTGTCCTAAAATTATATGAGAGAGAGACTTTGAAGGCTGGGTAGAGGAGCCTGAGCCTTCAACGGACCCTTTGGTTGATGACACTGTCACTATAGCAGAGACCATAGGCTTACAGGTAGACAGTGGTGATGTTGAGGAACTGGTGCAGGAACACACAGAGGAGGGGTCTACAGAGGAACTTCAGAAACTTCTGGCTGAGCCACAGAGAATGGTGGCTGAGGAGCTTTCTGAGGAGGAGGAGGGGAAATACCTCCTGAAGTAAAGGAAATCCTGAAAAACCAGACAGAACTACAAATATTCATGGAGAAGATCCACCCAGACAGAGAAAAAACCAGTTGCAGCATTCACTTGCTTAATGACAGTGTCATGTCATACTACAGAATAGTTTTAAAGAAAGAAAAGATAGAAACAGACAACCTTAGATCAGTTTTTAGCTTTCTGAAGAGGCTGAGACCTAGTGAGAAAGAAGTAGGTCCTAATGGGCTACAGACTCTCTCAAGGAAAGAAAGGACATCAGAGAGCCAGATTCCTGATGTTCTTATAGAAGGGGACTCTCCTTCCACACATCCACCTTCCATTTCATTTTTCCTGCGAGCCAAAGATGTCAACTTGAATAAATATAGTATGAAACTGTTGTTTTGGGTAAATTAGGCACATTTTATAACTTTTTGATGAATACACTAGAAAAACTGTAAGTGTTTCTGATATATTATGTACATTATACAACCCTTTTTATTATGAAAAGTTTAGTTAAGGGGTGTTTTTGGAGGTTTGAAATGCATTATGGGTATTTCCATTATTTCTTATGGGAATAATAGTCTTGACTTACAACCAATTTGAGTTACAATCATCCCTCATGAACAAATTAAGCTCTTAAGTCAAGGATCCACAGTATTTTGAGACAGACACAGTAAGTTGTTCCAGCTTGGCTCACATTTCTGATCTTGTCTCAGCCTCCTGGGTAGCAGGGCTTACAGGCACGCACCACTGTGCCTGGCTTGGCAAGTGTTGTAATTGGCAAGAGTTAAGAGGATGTGTGGGTGTGTTGGAGGGAAGGGGATAAGAAAGGTGAGAGGCTGCTCACTGCAGTCAGAACCAAGACACACGGCATCCAGAGGTGGGCATAAGAGCAAGATTCATACTGCTTCTGAAGATTTCCACTCTCCAAGGAAGTCTCTCCTCTAAACTCAGCCCACCTCTGGAAACCTTTATTGGGTTGAGTCAGAACACAGTGAGAGTAGAGGCAGAAGGTCTTGGTTTCTACAGCCACAGATATCAAAACATCTGGCAGGTAAGGTAAAACTTGGTCACAGATACACACCCTAGAAAATGGACAGGGATAGGGCTTATTTTTGCAAAAAAACAACACAGGACACATATTTTATAACATTATTTACAAGAATCACCCAAAGAGTGCTGTACAAAAGCATGCAGGAAATCTGTCCACACACTAAGACGAAGGAAACTAGCCAAGGGCCTGGATCCTACAGAAATGTTCTGCATGAGTCCAACTGAAGACCCAGAGCTCATAACAATGCCTCCTACAAGTCCAACTGGAATCCCAGAGCCCATAACAATATCTCACGCAAGCCTGTTTCACAGATCTGCATTGTGAAGGCCCAAAGGTCAGCAGTAGAAGCTAGAAAGTCTGTGCCAGTGGGATGAAGGATCTGTGCTATTTGGCTGAGGGTTCTACACTGAAGCCAGGAAGCAATGCTCAAAGTAAGAACCAGAGCTCCCCCAAAAAGTACCACAGCCATCCTCAGCAACAGTGAGGTCCTGAGCTCCTCCAGTGGTGAAGACAGCCAAGTTCCCATCAAGAAAGCCAACCCAGCAAGCTTCTCCCGAGACTGGCAGTGCACTTTCTTCCCCTCCAGAGCCAGGAAGCGATGCTCAGAGGGAGGACCAGAGCTCCTCCAAAAGGAACCAAAGCTATTCTCAGTGCCAACAAGGCCCCGAGCTCCTTGGAGGATGAAAGCAGCCAAGTTCATCAGGAAAGCCGGCACGACGAGCTCCTCCAAAACAACCAAGAGCTCTTTACATCTTCTACCAGCTCCCAACAGCCTTTCTCAGCTCCCAGCAACCTCTTCTCTCCTCCAGTTCTGCTTATGCTCCTGACAACAATCCCCAGGTGGGCCTCCCACACCCGGCACCACACTTACCCAGTTCAGCTGGGGGTTATAAGCTGACTGCTAGCTGTCAGTCCACTACACTGGGATACTGAACAGGGAGGTGGTTTGATAATTAGTTGCCAAAGGATGTAAATCAAAGGGTGCATGTTAAGCTGGAAAGAGGAAAGGTGACAGGTGGCAGTACAGGGACAGAAGTGAGACATGGCAGTAAGAAACTTGGAAAGGAAATGATTGAGAATGGTGAACTGAGGTGCCCAGTGCTCATTTCCTCCACAAAGACCAAAATAACAGATAACTGCACTTTGGTGAAAGGGTCTAAGCGAGAACACGAATTCATTGTGGGAATCTTGTAAGATGGAACGCAGGATGGCAGCAAAGCACCCTTTCTCTGTGACCCTGGCTTTCTAGCCAGGGCCAAATTAGAGTCCAGAGGGACTAGTCCTACCTACAGGAGAGACCCGCAGCCTTTACTGTGCTCATCTTAAGGCGCTTTCTGGAGTCTACGTGGCTGCAGTGCTTCAAGGAAGAAACTCACATAGTGTCCTTCTCACCTCACAGGTTCTGAGCAGCTACTGGATAGCACCATCTTGAGAAAGGAGCCACTGCTGAAGTATGTCCTGGCTGAGAAGATAGTGGCTACTGTGTCTCCTTGTCTCAGAAGGCCCACTGTCATTCCACCATGATCACATACGGGACCATGCTGCTGTGATCCCAGCTTGACCCAGTGGCACAATTATGATTTTGCTATTGAATACCAAGTTCCTTCAGCAATAGGTCATGCAGCAGAGCACTGAGGCTACTCCCAAGGCTAGGGGATCTGCTGCCACGTGTGCTCCTGAGGATCAGCCTGCCTGACGGTCTCCCGCTTCCAACCAAGAGACACTGTGGGCTCCCCAAATACCTGCAGTCTGGGCCACCGAGGCACTAGCAGGGACCACTGACATCGGCTAGTGCTGAAGCAGTCACATGGAGACTACATTCTTATGGCCCCCCAGAACCGAAGCCAAAGCACCCTACCCAACTGATAACCCATCCAGAGGAAACACTCCCTATAAAAACTACCCAGTGCAATTGCGGGAGGTGGGTATTCTACCAAACACTCAGCGATCAGTGTAGAGGCGCAGAAACCCAGAAAGGCAAGGACACATGTCACTTCTAAAGGAACACAAAAATTCTCCAGTAACTGGCTCCCAAAGCAAAAGAAATCAGCAAAATTTCTGAAAAGAGATTAAAAAAATAATCATTTAAAAAACTCAGTGAGGTATGAGAGAATTTAGACTGGTAATTTGATGAAATCAGGAAAACATTTCATGATCTGAGAGATAAAATGAGAAATTCAACACAGAGATAGATAGAAAAAGGAAGTAAACAGAAATCCTGGAATTGAAAAGCTCAGTGAATAAAATGAAAATACAGTGGAATGCCTCAGTAGCCAACTAACGGGAATAGGAAAGAAGGAAGGAATATATATATAATATTAATATATAATATAATATATAATGACAATATATACATTATATTATAATATATTATGTATAATATATATTAATACAATATATAATATTAAATAAAACATTAATGTTATATAATATATAATTAATTATATATGATATATATACAATAGGTAAGATAACTGTACTACTAATTTCTATTAGTTCATTGAAAGGAACAGTTAGTGTTTGTATTGTTTGACCAATCTTACCTGCCTGTGTCTGGTAACCTGAGCAACTACTTTGAAGATAACAATATGCAATATAATAACCATTGTTAATTTCCTATCATCTTGTTTTGAAATTATGTATCTTTATTATTCTGTTTAAAATAAAAAACAAAGAAGAAAAAAATAGAAGAAAAAGAGAAAAAAGAAAGAAGAAAATCTGCAGGAATTATGGGGCAAAATGTGAAAAAATATTTGCAGTGTGGAAATTACAGGAGAGGAAATGGAAAAAAGAATAGAAAACCCCTCAACACAATGATAGCTAAAATCTTCCAGTCTTGGTATAGACACTGATATCCAGATCTGGGAAGTGGAAACATCTTCAAATATACTCAACTGGAAATAGTCATTTCTAAGGCACATTATAGTCACACTGTCAAAAGTGAAAGATAGAGAACTATATAAAATTCTCAAGATAAAATTGTCAGTCACATATGAGGGAACCCACAAGCAGTAGATCTCTTACCAGTTTAAGAGACAATGAGTTGATAAATTCAAAGTGGCGAAACTTGGAAATAAGAAAAATAAGAATGTCCCTTATTAATTAGTTAAATTAACAACAGGGATGAATATGAAATAGAATTTGGAGAAGCCCAGCATTAATCAATGATGCATGTGTAATCTCAATGATTATGTCATGCATTTTAATCTATTTTCTCCTTTTTATCATTTTAATTTAATGAATAGAATCCTTATTATATTGCATCTCATTTGGAGAACTATTTATAAACGTGTAGGAATTCATTTATAGTACAAGAAAGGTCAGTTCAAGAAGCAGGACCTTGCTGGGGATATAGCTCAGTGGAATAAGCGCCTCCTAGCAAGCGCAGAGTCCTGAGTTCGATCCCCAGTACCGCCAAAAAAAAAAAAAAAAAAAAAAGCAGGACCTTGGGAGGTGGTAATCTAGCCATTACGGGGGTGTTAAAGTCACTATATCTGGAGGAAAACCAACTTTCTTGTCTCTGGAAAGAGGTTATCTATGCGGTGAGACAAGCATGATTTCTTAGATCTCTCTCTCTCTGGCCTGGATAAAACTTCCCTCAAGATCGTTTGTCTCCCTTTTTCCTAATTCTGTGTATTCCCAAAGCAACTTTTGCTTGGCTTTCTTGGTATTTGGATAATGGTAAGGGAGCTTTACAATTACTGGAATGAAAAGCCTGCTTGTAGATGGAAATAACTTAGCAGTCTTCTTTCTCCACCTCAGTCTTTTATGGGTTTGTTTATCAAGATTCACCTTTCCTGAATTTGAACCCACACCCTGGGTTGTCATAAATTCATGAGTGTGATCCCTCTCTTGGTGGAGTATTGGGAAAGAGTCATCCAGAACATGATACTGTGCCTGTCATAACGCCAATTCCTGCCTAATCACAGAAGAGGCACAGTGCTGTCTCCTCAACCTTCTTTAGTACTCTGTTCAGCAAGGCTCCTGTGGAGTGTTAAGCCATATCTAACTGAACGGTATTTCGTACGTTTTCTCTTGGATCTCCAAACTCAAGAGTAGAGAAGTAATGAAATTCAAACTGTGTGGAAAGACAGCAAGCGTAATGCATAAAGCAACAACGATAACACATCCTCTTAACGGCAAACAGTCCCACAAAATATCCAGAAAAAAATGTAATAGGAAATGGATTAGTTGTATATGAGGAGTGGTAAAATACAGTGACTGTTTAAATTAAAATTAAAAAAGTATTATAGTAAAAGACACATTGTCATTAATTTTCCTCAAAATACCCTCCTGTACTTCAAACACACTTATCCCATTGCTCTTGCCACCTTCTGAAGCAGTTCTGGAAGTGCTCTTTCATGAGTGTCTTTTTACGGTACCTCACTTTCCTGATTTGATTCAAGAACATTACGGCAATTGAAGATATTTTCAATTGTCAAATGAAAATGTTACCATGTGTCCTCATCCAAATTATTATTCACTGGATCTGGCCCTGTATGACTTATGGCTATTCCTCAAAGTAAAAATGACCGTGAAATGTAAGTGTTTTGAATCAATGTAGGACATTGAGGCAGCCATGACAGTCCAACTGAAAATGGGAAAGAGGATTTCCAGAACTGCTTCAGAAAGTGGTAAGAATGGCAAGATAAGTGTATTTGTAGTAAGGGGAAGTATTTTGGGGTGGATTAATGGCAACACGTCTTTTACTATAATACATTTTTAAAAATTAAAGCATTCTTCACAGTTTTTGATCACACCACTTATATTAACACACACACACACACACACACACACACACATACACACACACACACACACACACACACACACACACCACCCAATGACGCTGAAACTTCACTGAAAGGCCTAAATTGAGAGATATACCATGTTTATAGAGTATTGTAACTCCTTCCCAAGTTAATCCATAAACTCAATATAGTCCCAGTCAAAATCTGAGGGAATTTTTATAGTACTTAAAAAAAGCTAATTCTAAAGTTCATAAATACAAACAAATGGGCTGAGAAGGCCAAGAAAACCTTATGGGAGAAGAAGAGGGCTTCTCTACCACATGTGGAGAGACAATTTTAACTCTCAGCAGTATTAAAGCCATATTGTACTGGTGCAGGAACAGACAAGACAATGGAAAAATAAACTAGAATTAGAGTGGAGAGATGTATATGTGGGGCTTTAGTGTGGGAGAAGGAATTCAAATTGGTGGAGAAATAATGGCTGTTTAAAAATGGTGCTGTAATAACTGCTACCTAATCAGAGAAAAACAGAGCTCAACAACCAACAAACACTGCCTAGAAAACTAGACTCCAAATGGATGAAGGAGGTACATATATTTAAAAATAAACCCTATATATTATTCAAAATGCCCAGTCAGCATATCAAAAATGTTCACATTTACTGGGAATTTGGAGTGCAAATTAAAAATGACAAGGAGGTCCCGTTTTGAAAATCACATTTGGTGAAGATAAAAAGCTTGATAACATCGTGATTTGGCACAGATTAAGAGAAATGAATACTATTATAGGGGATATAAATTATTAAACCTTCTCTAGAAGGGAGCTGGGTAATAACATCTGTCAAAATATTTTTTAAGCAGTGCATGTTCTTTGATAAAGCAGTTCCCCTTCTGGAATGCATTCTAAGGAAGTGCACACAGAGCTCTGCACAAGGATGCTGCGGTGCTGGCTGTACGAGTGATCAGCTGGGTAAACATAAGGATCGTCAGGACAGAAGCAGTGAAATACCCTAAAATGATGTGTGTCCATCCCATGCGCTTTTACAGGGAGCCCACAAAGTCTGTAAGCACAGACTGTGGCGTTTGTCATGTATTTAGTGTAGTAGTAATAAACCATTTGTTACATCTGCTCCTATTTTTACAAATTGTGTGATGTGTACAGAGTTCAAAAGACAGAAGTAGGCCTGGGTAGAGCAGTACTCAGACGGCAAGCCACAGTGGAGGTAGGCAAAGCAAACTATATCGTACCATCCTATTTATGCAAATGTGTACCTGTGCCTTGTGTGCATGTGTGTGTGTGTGTGTGTGTGTTCACCTGTATCTAAATGTATGTACAGTCAAGGAAAAGATGACCATAATGTGTTTATTTGTAGTGTTTAGCTCAGGGTAGAATAATGGGAACTGGAGGGTTGGGAGGGCAGAATAGGGCCGTTATTTCTCTCTTGTTCTCTTTTCTATTGGCCTAATGAACAAAAGCTTGTAACATCTGGCACTTCAGTATTGTGAGGTACTTAAAGTGTTCTCAAGTATTGGTGTCCACAAGTATGTCATGAGTCCACGTTTTGACATAGCTACAGAAATGGAAAGACCTTTGAAGTCGATGTGTAGAAGATGGTTTCAAGGTTCTGTGGGGCTCACTGGGGGTGGCAGAGATTGAGAGAGAGAGGACAACATAGTGAGATTTCTGGCTCTTGCCCCACTTCAGCCATAACAACCCATTTCATTCTGTTTGTTAAAAGTGATGTGTGGTGGCGCGTGCCTATAATCCCAGCACTCGGGATGCTGAACCAGGAGCATTGTTGTGAGTTCAAGACCAGCCTGGGCTACAAAGTGAGCTCAAGGCCTGCCTGAACTGCATAGCGAGACCTTGTCTCAAAAAGAAAAAAAAGTGATGTGTAAGATTCATATTAAACATGAATATGGGAGGGATGCAGCTGTTAAAAGTAAACTCTGAAGTCAATAACCCTAGGTAAGGAGGACAATGGCCTCCACTTTCCTGCGCCTGGAGTACTCCTGAGTTTATCTCTTGGGGAGATCAGTGCACTCGGTGAAGCCCTAACTCCCAGCACCCTAGGACTAGAACGCCACATGGTGAGTGGGTTGAGAAGCAGGGAGGACGCGTGGAAAAGCCCCCACAGGGAGGCACCAAGGGAGCGCCCCCTCAGTCCCCCCAGTCATCTGAAGGCCTGCTGGGTAAGAAGACTGGCTCCCTGCAGCAGCAGGGTCGGAATAAAGCCGTGGGCAGGTGGAGAATGAGAGCTGTGCAAGGACGAAGGAGCCCCCTTGGAGGCAGCAGGTTCTTTATCACTGCGGTGTGCAGGCAGGAATCACCCAGCCACGAGGTTTGCGGCAGGGATTCCTTCCAACAGCACCTGGGATTAGAGAGCTTCTAAGGTTAGTTTCTTGCCCTGAATACTGGTTCACTCCTATACATCCAAACAATGTGTGGGGCTCCAGACATGCAGGGGTGATTGACAGAGGCGGGGTCCCCACTCTTACTATAGAAGCAAACGAGGCAACAGGCAACAGACAAGTGAGCTTTGACATTTTCGGTATTGTTCCAAGGATCGTACAAGGCGATGTGGGAGAGAGGAACTAAAATGGGGCGCGGGAGATTTTTGGTCTAAGTGGAGACTAAAGAGACAGCTGAATGGAGAAGGAATGCACAGATCTGCCGGGGAAGAGGGAACAGGATACAGAAAGAGCATTCAGAAGCAGTTGTAGTGTTCAAGGGAGGAGAATTCTGCGATCGGATTTGGGGTTATAATGACTCCCTAAGAAACAGTGACAAATGGCAGGGGATGTGCGGAGAGGGGGAAGGGAGGCCCATTAGGGTCGTATCTGCCAAGCAGGAGAGGGATGACACCAATGTTAACCAAAGTTGACAACAGCAGAGATGGAAAGCAGGAGAGAAGTTTGAGCTTTGTCGGTATGATTCAGAATATCTCTGTTCATTCAGCTCATCCCAGCATAGGATGGTGTTATGGTTGATACATTGTGTCAACTTGAGGAGTCTAGAGGTTTGGCTGAGTGATTCAGCTGGAAGCCAGGGTGCTTACTTTGTACACATCCTGAGCCTGTGGAAGAGGAGGGCATGGACACTGTGTGAGAGCTACATGCCCTCTGGGTAGGGGTAGGCTGTTTACAATGTAAGGGAAGAGAAGAGGCTGCTTGCAGCCATTCCTCCCTTTTGCTGGTTGTTTTTGCTGTGTGCTGCCGCCACGAACAGTTTGCTCTCTGCCGTGTGCCACTCTGCCTCTGAACCAGCCAAGTATGGACTGAAACCTCCACAAACTGTAAGCTAAATAAACCTTTCCTTCCTTCATTTTGGGCACTGAGTATTTTGTCTCAGCAATGAGAGAAAAGTAACCAAGACAGATGGCAACAGAAAGCCAGTGTGTTAGCAGTGAGGTCTTGTTTGCAGGTGCTCCAGGGATGGCCAGGCAGGGTCTCCCCGGGACACACATTCTGGTAGAGTTGAGCAAGTCTTACTTAGCCTCTTGTTGGGTGGGCAAACCAGGGTGCAGGTGAGGATGGGGCAGGTCCCTGCATGGCTCGGCTGCACCCCCTCCCCATGCCCAGCTGATGGGCCAGCTAGGAAGTCCGGCAGCCTGGGGATCATACTTGGCTATGACTTTTTTTTTTTTTTTGGCTATGACTTTCATCAGCTGGAAAAACTTGGGTGCATTAAGACAGTCTGAGCTTCAGTTTCCTCATCCGTAAAGTAAGACTGTTGTATAACATGAGCTAATCCCTATGGTGCACTCACCGTGTCTGTCTGGCTCTCAGGAAAATACTTAGTAAAGGACCAACACCAAGACCTGAATCTCACATCCCCCTCACAGAAGAGCTTTTTGAAAGACTTATTTTCATGTTGTCTTTGTTTCTGCTTGCCTTTTGTCTTATAGAGACCCCTGAAATTACTTTCCACAACTTTCTGAATGTTCCCTCCCTTCCCCGCTTCCCTCTTGTATAGCCCACCGGGTGCTGTCGTTTCCTACCCTTGTTTTCCTTTTGCTTGCATGGGGCGTCAAACTCAGGGCCTGACACATACTAGGCAACTGTGCTACTGCTGAGCTACACACTGGTTCCTATTCTCTCTTCCTACTTGCTTTTCTTCTCTTTTGGTACCACTGAATGCTCACCAATTTTTCCAAAATCCTTCATCCTTCGGGTCATCCAGTGACTGTTCTCTCTGGAAGATTTTGACATGAAGAGTAACAAGATCAGGCTGTTACTTTAGCAAAAACTAAGAATCACACAGCAGCCCTTTCATAATGCTGGCACATGTGACATACTCAGAGGGTGTTAGCCACAGTACTGTTGCTTGTTACTGTTCTCTGTGTTGCGCAGTGTCCTGTGCATAGCTCTGCCATCTCACTCATCCTACTGTGCTATTATGTTTGGTTTCTGTGTCCAGCAGACTCCTTGAAAGCAGAGACCTTCTATTCACTGATGCTGCATTCCTGCTTGCTTCTAAAACCTTGGGAGGATTATACTGCTTTTCTGGTGGGGCCACGTGGCTTCCTTTAGATCATGAAATGTGAGCAGAACTAGTATCTTTCCCTTATAGGTAAAAAGGATTTACTTGCCTATTGTTAGGGACTGAATGTTGGTGTCCCCCCCAAATTCGTATGTTGCATCTCTAACCTCCAGCATGGATGTTTGGAAAATGAGCCTTCAGGGCGGTGAAATAAGGTCAGAAGGGTGAGACCCTCATCTAATATGATCGATGTCCTTAGAAGTAGAGGAAGAGACACCAGAACTCTCCCCGTCTCTCTGCATGCAGAGAGAAGATGCCTTGTGAGGACACAGGGAGAAGGCCGCTGTCTACAAGCAGGAAGAGGATCCCACCAGAGACCAGCTCTGATGGCACCTTGATCTGGGATTTCCAGCTTTCAGACTGCAACAAAGTAATTTTCTACTATTTAAGCACACCAGCCTGTGGTATTTTGTTATGGTAGCCCAAAGCTGATTAATATGCCAGTGTTCACTGTTTCAGCTCATCCTTCCCTTTTAGGGCAAAGATGAAATCCCATGTTGGTGTGGAAATGCAACGCTGATGCATCACTGGGAGGGTAGTCACCCTGGATGTTCTAGATCTGCAGTGAACTTTGCAAAGAGAGAATTTGTCACTGTGGGAAAACCTAGAACAGAACTCTGTCCCTAGAACGTATGCCACATTTAGCATGTATAGGCACTTTCACAATGAGTTGCGAAGAGTATGTGATTATGGAGAGAACAGGGAACAGAAAGAAACAACCAGGAAGGCCTTTCCTTATGTCTACATGTTGGGGCCCTTGTCTTATTAGTTTAGTTGTTGTTGTTGTTGTTGTTTTGATACTGGTGCTTGTTTTGTTCCCATACAGATTCCCTCCACAGTGTACCGCCATCTGCTCCCTGCATGAGCACCCTGCCTTTAGATCTCCATAACTGTGAGCTAAGTAAACTTGTTCAAGTAGTTCAGGTATGAGTCTCAGGTATTTCATTATAGTGATGTGAGGACAACTAATGCACCTGGCTCCCTGTCTCCTGGTGTAGGGCTCTTTCCATTGTCCCTTACTGCCTACAAAGAAGGCCAAATGTGAGGGCTGTCATTGCTTAGGCTGTCATGAATTGCCAGGGGTCCTGTTGTATCTCTGTCTCTGTTCCAGGCTACCCTGACCCTTGGCAAGACAGGCTGGAGCACACATCCTAATAATAGAAATACTGGGATTCAAGACAAAAGATGCCAACACACACACACACACACACACACACACGCACACACACACTCATTGTGTACTATAAATTCCAGGTATATGTCCCCCTGTATGTGCATGATCACATGTATGCCTACACACATATAGATACTCTTGATACTCATGTACTAATACTCGGTTAAATATCTTTTCACTTATTTGCATGTACATATATTTATATACACCTGAGTACACATATGAAATATGATGGCTCGCATGCTGATACATTCTCAAATATTATATTTACTGCTATTTACACACAAAGACATGAATAAAAATAATAAATTTCCTTCATATTTGCTTTTTTTTTGAGAGAGGGTCTTGCCATGTAGTCCAGGCTGGCATTGAATTTGTGATCCTCCTGTCTCAGCCTACATTCACTCTTAAGACTGTCCCATATCCTGTATCTACACCTACTCACAGATACATGCATATCCATGTTTATACATTACATACATGTACACAGAAATGTACATGCTTGTATCTATCATTCCACATGGTGTACACATTTCTCTTTGAGGTTATGCATCTACTACATTAAAATGACCATGCCTGTATACACGGGTCTACGTGTCCCTGTATGATCCCATAATCCTGTCCTGGACATGTGGACGCACATGACACACAGACACACAGGTGCTGCGGTGTGCGCCCTTATGCTCCCTCACAGTGCACGTGTTCAGACAAGCTGGAGTTCAGCTCCAGGTCTTTCTCATCTGGGCTGTCTGAGGGCCGCCCTAGATCAGGACCTGTTTCTTCCTCCCCCTCGTGTATTCCTGCTTTGGCTTCAAACTTCTTCATGCTGCAGATTCAGAGCGTCCCTGGGAATGTCAGATGAAGGGTGCATGGACAGCTCAGCCCTCTGCCTCCCTGGAGGGAATGGATAGGGACCCCTTGGCTTTGCTGCCCGCTCTCTGCTCTCCTCTACTAACTCCTGTTAAGAAAGCTAGGTCCTGGGAGGGAGGCAGCAGTCAGGCCCGTGCTCTAGCTGTGTCTAGAGCTGCTCTGTGTCCCTGCTGTTGTTGGAAAACTAACCCAGCCGAAGTTTCTGACCCTGGGACTCTGACCAGATTGCCAGGCTCCTCAGTGCACAGCGCCCCGCCCCCCCCTGTGACTGGAGAGGCAGTGTCCTAGGCTGCCTATGCCTCTCCTAGCTGTGTGTCCACGGACAAGCACCATCCTCTCTGGCCTGTTTTCATGTCAGCTCTAACTCCTTACAATGATTTGTTTTTGTTTTTTTGGTACTAGGAATCAAACTTAGTATGGAAGATGTCTGCTAGAAAGCTGCAAGTTCTACCCTGCTTTGCATTTTCTTTAGTAAATGAGGAATGAGCACCCTCCCCTGGGGACACCCCATGGAAGCACAGCGCTGTGGGCCTTCTTTTGCACGGTGGGGCTCTCTCCTCTTGCTGGGGATCCTTATGGCTTCCCCTGAGGTGTGCCCAGCCTGGAACTGCTGGGGGTTGGAGTTCTACCTCTGATAACACAGGTTGTTGCCGACGTGTGCACTGCATATCCCCAGCCCACCGCTTTCTCAAGTCAGTGCTCCTTGGTGTTGTGGCAGTGTGGTGCGGGAAAGCCCTTATCGATGAGTTGAGAGAATGGAGCCTTCTCCCGCTGGTGACTAACTGGCCCTTTCATGTTCTCTTTCCTGGTCTTAGCTTCCTTGGCTATAAAATGAGGAACGTGGTGTGAGCTGCACCTGCTGCACAGAGTGGTTATTGAGACCCAGCTATTGGTGAGTGTGAAAACGTGTTGGAAATGACAGGTGGCATTGAGTAAGAATAGCTCACTTTCACTGTGTGAGTTTTGTGTCAGACACTACGCTTAGCACTTTTCATGCTCTGTGTCTGAATCCTCACAGCAGGCCATGAGCCGGATGCCATTGGTGTCCCCACTTCCCAGACAAGGACACAGACTTTGGTGACCTTGCCCAAGTTTCCAGAGCTGTCCTGCCTCTGTAGAAAGCTAAGTGCTGAAGGGATGAAGTCAGGAGAGGTGGACAGAGATGGGAGCAGGCAGGGAGAAGCCAAGGCTCAGGGAAGTCCAGGGTTCGCTAAGAACACGCAGCTACTCAGTGGCTGTATTGGGGCTTCTGTGGCTCCAATCCTCTCACCATCAGCACCCCATCACCATCACCTTCACCACCACCATCACCACCACCATCACCATCACCACCATCACCACGACCACCCATTGTGACCACCACC
>PVLD010024059.1:0-26187 GCA_004027595.1 Dinomys branickii | reverse complement strand
CGAGCTTCCTCCAAACCTTCGCTGTTAAGTTTCTGATCCACCCAGCTACAAAATCGGTTCTCCTTATTCCAAGCACCCTCGCCATGTCTCAGTATAATAAGTCTGTACTTGGACATACTGACAGCTCCGTTCCTCTGCGATTTTCAAATGGAATGATGTTCAAGATAGCAATACATCTGCAAAGAGGCCACCAGCAACCGCTGCTGCTCCACACAGCCCCAGAGCAGCCAGCGCCTCCTACAATTCATCCGGGTTTACTTTCATAAGTAATGTGTTGCTTTTCTCTGATAGCTTTTAAAATTCTGTTCTTACGCTGGACTTCTGGAATTTTGACTATCGTGTTGTGAGGAGTTTTTTTCTCTTGTAATTATTGGTGTTCTGTATGCTTCCCTTAACTGTATGTTACATTCCCACTCTCTTCAACTTGGAGAGTTTTCTGCTATGGTTTTTGTAAACATACTTTTTATTTTATATGTTCTCTTCTGTAATTTCTCTCTAACTTTAATTATCCATAGGTTAGTCTTAGCATCATCTAGTACATGTTAGATGAAGTTTCCTTGCTCTCACGATTTGTAAGATTTCTGAGTATATCCTCATATGATTCCATTTTCTCCTTGATTTGTGAAATCCTTTCTTTACTTTGGTCATCTGCTGTGTATAAATTCTGTAGAATTCTTTATCTGCATGATTTCTGTTTAGCACTTTTTTATGGAATCTATTTCTTTGGTAAATTTGTTATTCACATTTTGAACAGTTTTGGCCAGCTCTTCCTTTGGTTTTTTCATAACCACATTGATCATTTTGTGCGATAGTTCCACTGTCTTTCAGATTGTGTCTTCTTTAAACTTGTTGAGTTTCTTTGCTTCCTCTTTAATTATTTAATGCATCTCAGCTATCTGATGTTTGATTTCCTCTCCATTTGTGCCTGTTGGGTCTGCTTTGAGAGAATTAGGAGCTGTTGGAGGCATTTTATGTGATGTTCTCTCTCTCTCCCTGTGTGTGTGTGTGTGTGTGTGTGTGTGTGTGTGTGTGTGTGCGTGTGTGTGTGTGTATGGTGAGGGTTGGATCAAATTGAGTGAAGGGAATTTTTTGTTGCTGTGATCCATTTAGTTAATTCTTTTCCTGTGATGCATTCTTGGATTTATTTGTCAAGAGGTATTATTTACCACTTCAGCGTATTCCACTTGACTTGAGTTTGACCCTATCATTGTGTTGTAAAGAGAATTTCTACTGGTTATAACAGCTTAATTTTTTTATTGTTTAACCCTTTTGTCAATACCGTTTAAAAACCCTTGCTATATGGCTATTTGTGATTTGTCTGGGATGGGGATGATGGGAAAAAGAAATGTCATATGTCAGTGGGAAGAGAGGGAGATAAGAAAAATGTCAATAGGTGTCTTGCTTACTTTTCTCTGGTTGCTTAGACAAAATACCCAAAGCCCAAAATGAAGGAAGGAAAGGTTTATTTAGCTTAAAGTTTGTGGAGATTTCAGTCCATACTTCGCTGGTTCTGAGGCAGAGTGGCACATGGTAGACGGCAAACGTTCATGGCAGCAGAGCACAGCAAAAACAACCAGCAAAAGGGAGGAATGGCAGCAAGCAGCCTCTCTCCTTCCCTTACATTGTAAACAGGCTCTCCCCACACAGGGGGCATGTAGCACTCCCAGAATCTCCATGCCCTCCTCTTCCACAGGCTCAGAATGTGTACAAAGTAAGCACCTGGCTTACCTGCTGAGTCACTCAGCCAAACCTCTAGGCTCCCCAAGTTGACACAATGTATCAACCATAACAATAGGCAAAAGGTATTCAGGTGGTTGGACTCTGTTGGAATTTTTTTTTTATAGCTGAGATGACGAGCTAGTGTTGAAGGGGTTTGAGAAAGTATTTGTGGAGGCAGGTGGACATATGCAGTTGAGTGGATGTCTATTTCAAGTTTGAGGAAGGCTGTAAGATTGTCAGAACCTGTTCATATAATTTTAGGTGGGTTTGCTTGTTAAGCATTACTCTGAGTGGACCTTGCATGGTTAATTTTTATTAATTCTTATTTTCCAATGCACATACTCAGGCCCCTGTTATTTATTTACCATTCGTTAGATGAGTGGAGAGGAGGAAGAACAAAGGAGATGAGAAAATGAGGAAAAGGGGAGAAAAAAGAACAGGGAGGAAAGTAAGTAAAAAAAACTAAAACAGAAGAAATAGTAAGAGGGAGAAGGTCAAGGGAAAAACCTTAAAGTAAAAAATAAAATAAAATAACAAAACAGTAACCATAAAGAAACAAGAACCATAAGAAAAAAAATAAAAAAGAGAGGAAAACTGAAAAAAAAAACCCCAAGATGACCCAAATCATTCAAACATGTCAAGAAACAACTAAAACAATCAACTTTTAAAAAACAGAAGTAAAAATTTTCATACAGTTGTTGATGCATTAACCCAAAATATCCACACAGTTCGCGCTATACTAGAGTCACACCCTGTGAGGATTCAAGCAATTTTCTCCTATAGACCAGCCAGTCAGTTGCTTGCCTGAAGCAGTGAGGGCAGCTGCTCCCTCTGATCCCATGTTCTGGTTTCAAGCTGTGCTCTGGATGACCCACTGCTGGCCCCCGTGGATCCCATTGTCTCAATCAATTTTTGTTGGGAAGGAGTATAGTGTAGTTTGCCCAACTCCTGGTTCTCCAGTTCTCTGTTGACTTCCACCAAGGACCTCAGAGCCTCTCACCTCCTTCACTATTGTGCAAAGATTGCAGTTGTCTCCATGTCTTCCCTCCCTGGGCTTTCTTTGCTTTGTGTTTGGCCAGAAGACCCCCAGCATAGGCGCTTATCCCTCTGCCTGTAGGTACTTCTCTGTCTCAGCCTGACCCTCAGAACCTAGGACCACCTCCAGACATGGCAAAGGGCCCCCTTTATTATCACAGCGAGGTGGACAGGACTGTTGCCAGGTTTTAGGACACTACAGTCTCCTAAGGATGGTTTCTAGGTTCTTTCTGTCCTAAGCAAAAAATAGGTAAAGCCAAATGCAAAAAGTAACAAGGTTTTATATTTATTAAAGGTGGGAAAAGAAACATGCTTTGCAGAGTGAGTTTAGGCCAAGTAAAAGTAGAGAAAAAGCTACACCTCACAGCACAAGAGTAGACTGCTATGAAAGAACACAGTAACGGAGAGCTCACTGGCAACTGTCCTTTTGTATCCCCTCAGGTTCACATCAGGTCTAGGTGGTTCTATAAAAAATTGTTCAAGTTCTCAAAAGAACTGAAGACAGCATTCTCTGATTGGTTTCACTCAGAGAGCTTTGAGAACTGTTCTGTGCCCTGGGACTTTGTGATTAACAGATCACACCTACCTCCCCAACCAATCTGCTACATCCTAATCTCCTGCCTCAGGACCTCACACCGTCTCAGTCTTTGCCAGTGTTTGGAAAAGCAAGAGCGCTGGCTTGCTGAATCACTCTCTGACTGGTGCCTGTCTCTGTCTCTGCTCTCACACATCTCCCTATCTCCCCTCTCTTCTTTGCATATCTGTCTGTTGCAGTCTCCTGTCTCCCGGCCTTCTTTAGTTCCCAGCTGGGAGGTGCTGGAGACCCCTGTGGCAGCTTGCCAGCAATCATGGGTAGCATGCTAAATGTCCCACTAGCATAACACTTATATTGTATGTGGGGAGAATGGGCAACTTATTTTTTGTGTGTTGGGCAAGCCTCTCTCTCCCTATAGTCCTGCTGCTACTCGAAAGCACTGTGGCACTATTATTTTCAGGATGCTGGTGCATGGTGTTTTGTCCTGCTCTCATCTCTTGCTTCTGGATTCTCTGAATCCCTGGCTTCCATGTATCTCAACTGCCATGTCCAGTAGAAAGGTTAGAGTGATTGTGAGTCTATTTCATCAGCTAGGAAGTCACTAAGGGCCAGATCCCTCATTTAAGTCTGATCCTCTCCCTCGATGGTGTGTATGCTGGACCTGGAATGGGGGATGGGGTGCCATGATCCAGAGGTATGTCCCCTCTCATCCCTATAGACACTGTATTTAAATTTGGCTAGATTCTTTTTTCATTTATCCTCTCATATCCGCTTTTATCTTTCCCCACTGTCTCAGGGCATCTGCTTTCCCCTCATAACTGGTTTGGAGATACCCTTGCTATCGCCCCTTAGGAAGCTGTGATCTCTCCTCCAGAGCAATATCTTGTCGGGAGAACTCCCTATCTCCAAATGCAAGGCAATTATCAGGAGGAAATGGGTAGATGGGTGATATGGAGTAATACTCCCTGAGTCTGTCCGTGGGGAGCTGACCTATGGATAAACTAGTGCTCAGAGACTATTCGGACCAACTCAGCTTCATGCAGCCTACCAGTGGACATCAGCTTGTTATCAGAACCTCCAAATATGATATAAAGGAAATAGTATAACTCGCAGTGTGATAGACGTCTGATACACCAAGTTCCTGTTGCCTAAAAATTAAAGAATAAATTCTAGAAACAACAGAGGTTAAGAGTAGGGAAATATTTACTGAGGGGATAGAAAGCACCTGTCAGAGAAACAGGAGAGGTCTTGAATGTGTAGCCCAGGAAACCCACTTCACAGGGAAATGTTATAGAACAATACCCATATGGGTATGACATGGGTTACAGCTATGATTAACCTGTGAGTATACAAGTATAGTCACCTAAGGAATGGTGATCCAGTGAGGAACAAGTTACATAACAAAGGTGCATGGAAAGAGCACATGGGAAGAGCAAAGACTTCTAGGAAATGATGGGTCCTGAGGTCTTGGTCGCCCACTGGATTGACTGATGTCTATCTAGGCTTCATTAGGCCTGGTGTTTGTCCTTTGAGGATGTATAGAAGCCTGGTCATTTTATCTTTATCTTGAGGCCTGGTCTTTAACAGATGTGTCTCCAGCCACAGTTGAAATGTGTTTCACCTTTATCCTGGCTCTCTCCAGGGCCTAGCCCTATCTGACTGCCCATAGTATTTCTGCCTAGCTTAGCTGTCTGTAATAATCTGGGCCCTGGAGAGAGGAGGTTCAGCAGGTAGGAAAGAGCTTTGGCCTTCGCTGGGAGAGCAATCCAGCTGCCCACAGGGACAAGGTAAGAGTGGAAGGTACCAAGAGACTGTGGCCCCCTGGAGCATTTGTGCCTCATCTGGCAGGGACACCACCCTAGTCAAGGTCTCATGGGAACACAAAACCAAGCAAGAAGGAGCTGCCAAGTTTTCAAGAGAAGGAAAAGAAAGTTCAAATTTTATGATCTACTTTCTGATTTTTTGGATGTTGGCACTTAATTCAATTTCAAAGTATTGAACAGGCCAGTTTCCCTGTGGGCCAGATTTGGCTCTGCTGCTATCAGTTTGCAAATTCTGCTCTGAAACTTGGGTATTAAATTCTGAATTACATCCATCTAGAACTAGAGCAAGAAAAAGAAAAAGGGCGGCGCTTCCAGAAAGCTGGAAATAGGCATTTGTTTAATTCCTAATTGCATAGTTGGGGAAACTGAGGTTTGGAGAGAAGTGCCCAAGGGCACACAGTTCCAGGCAATAGGGAGCACTTGTAACAAGGAAAAGTAGATTCAAGCTAGGCTTTCATAAAGCAGCGCTCAGTAGGTCTGACTATATTTGCATTTCTGATTTTAATTCCCCCATTTATATTTTCTGCTCCTTGGTTTGTGGCTATGACTAGAACATGTGTCCTCTAATGAACTCTGGATTCTTTTTGGCTCCCTGGGGATGTGCTGGGTCTAGTGTTTCTGCTGCAACGTTTTACCTGGAGCTAGTTCTACTCTTGAATCTGTTAGTGCCAACCCCCTGCTTGGCTCCTTGGCTAGGCCTATGTTATGGTTGATACATTGTGTCAACTTGGGGAGTTTAAAAGGTTAACTATGTGATTCAGCAGGAAGCCAGGGTGCTTACTTTGTACACATCCTGAGCCTGTGGAAGAGGAGGGCATGGAGACTGTGTGAGAGCTACACGCCCTCAGGGTGGGAGTAGGCTGTTTACAAGGTAAGTGATGGAAAGAGGCTGCTTGCCTGCCACTCGTCCCTTTTGGCTGGTTGCTTTTCCTGTGCTCTGCTGTCTTGAACAGTTTGCCCTCTGCCATGTGCCACTTTGCCTCTGAACCAGCCAAGTATGGGCTGAAACCTCCACAAACTGTAAGCTAAATAAACCTTTCCTTCCTTCATTTTGGGTGTTGGGTATTTTGTCTCAGCAACCAGAGAAAAATAACCAAGACAGCCTGTCCCAACCCCCGGTAGTTATGGATGTAATAGCTAGTAAAGGGCAAAAACAGGGGGCATACAGTTCCAGCTCACACAACACTCTGCCTGCAGGTCCTGTTTTCCCCCAGTCAGACACATTGTTTCTCAGCATTAATATCCCTATGCAGAAAGGAAAGGCAAGTTTGAAGGCAAGTTTGAAGTTTGTGTGTGTGAAATCAAATGAATTTGAGTGCACTTCAGTTTTGCTCTTTCTTGTACTTTTTTGGCAACAAATAGGGCCAATTTGTTCAGTTAGACCCAGCATATCCAGGTGGCAGAATCTGGTAATTACTTAAACAGCAGGCACAGTTCTAGGGTCCATAATACTTTTCATGTTTTGCCTTCAGTTTCTTTAAAATTAGAAAAAATATAATAAAAACAAACATATAAAAATGAACCCAATGAAACTTAATGCCATTTAACTGAATATTTTAAAATAGTTGAATTGGTAAATCTTTGTACATTTTACTGCAATAAAGTGATAATGGATTAATCTTTATATGAATGCAACTACAAAATATAATTTTAATATTTTTTATGGAAAAGGGAGCCTATAAAATCAAAATTGCCAGAGCCCACAAAAATAGTAATTTAGTAAATAGGTGGTTAAGTTATATCAATGAGAAGTTTTTGTAGTTATGAACCAAATCACATGGATTGCATTTATCTCACTTGTTCCTAATCATGAAGGTTACATATGCTGACCCAAAGTCCTATCATCCACTACCTGGTGACAGTGACGGAGATGGCTGAGTACAGTACCCCAAGATACTTGTTTGGTTTCTGCAGGGTAGGTCCCACGTAATGTAGCAGTCAAGCAAGACACCTGGAGGTAGCCCATTTCACCCCCCAGAAACATTTCTAGCTATTTTCTTTATTAACGAATCTCTCTCTCTCTTTGTACTACTAAAAACAGCCTTTGGTGGATCTCCCTGACTTTTTTTTGCTTCTACCAAACTCAGAATGGTTTTTAAAACATGTGTCTCCCTTGAATAAGATTATTTAGTGACTTCTAGCATTTTCATTATTTCGGAAAGCTTCGTGGAGATACCACTTTTACTTATAACAATGCTTTATAACGTGCCTAAAAACTTTTTTAGTTTGGGCTGGAGTTGTATCAGGAAGCTTAGTACAATTAACACATTTTGAGGAAAGAAACTGATTATTCTTTCAAACACAATGAGATGTTTCATTCAGGAGCTCTTGAGGGCAAGATCATGAATGAGTCCTTGGAAGTAAAGAGGTGTGGGAATCCCTAGAAGTGTCTCTGCAGAGTCTGTCTGACCATTCTAGGCAGGCAGTGTCACTCCAGCCCAGGAGAAATTACTGACAAGGCGAGTATGGGAGAGGCGGTGGGGGAAGATGAAAAAACATCGCATTACATTTCAGTGCAAAGGGAAAGCTTGTCTCAGCAAGAAACCCGCTTCCAGGATTTTAGTTACTGCTCCTTGCAGTTCTTACGTTAAACAGAAAAGCAGATTCTCGTTATCTACTTGAAGTAATTCCATTACTCTCCAGATAACAAATAAGCAACAAGCCCATTTCTTAGAATATTTTTAAACCCTAAAGTGAAAGTGCTGCTTAGGGTCACAAATGCTTGACACATCTGGTCAATGACAGAAATTTGACCTTTGGCAGAGTGAAAAGTTTCAGTTTTTAAGTCCAGTTCTGCTTGTTTGTTCATTGTAATACACAGTTATTTCACATTCCTATACTCAAGCCCTTTTCTTCTGGTAAAAGACAGAGGAGAGATTCAGTGAGCTTAGGGTGGTAGAAGATCTAGAATTAGAATCTGAATCTCATGCCTCAAACTAAAGGCATGTTTGAGGGCACTGGAATGCCCTAGTTCTTGGCAGATTAAAATTCTTTATCAAGCAAAGAGTATTTGTTTTATAAGGTCATCTATAGTTTGGGAAGCACAGACATTG
Organism: Dinomys branickii; assembly: GCA_004027595.1. Lineage (NCBI taxonomy): Eukaryota > Metazoa > Chordata > Mammalia > Rodentia > Dinomyidae > Dinomys > Dinomys branickii. The sequence goes on along the minus strand of PVLD010024059.1, from coordinate 18,022 downwards.
TTGAGAAACCCTGCCTGGTGATTGTCCAGGGTACCTGGTGTTAAAAAGCAATTTCACATCTGGAATGTCCCCAGAGAGTCCCAAAGCTTTGGAGGGCCCTAAGTTCCGGGCCTTCTGCCACTTCTCCGTAAAACGTCAGAGTGATCATGTGTTCCATTCAAAGCAGAATTTGGACAGGATGAGGGCCAGCTTCTGTGCTGACCTTTGAGCTCTGTCTCTGACCAGACACTGAGAGCGGTTCTATCTAGAAGTGGCAGCTGCACTCGGAGAGTGCAGGCTGGGCTGCCCCTGTTCACAGTCACGCTTGGCACTGTATTTCTTCATTTCAAGGAGCCAGTGGGCTGGGGTTCAGAAGATCTCATTAAGGAACATAAAACATGTCTCACTGCCCCTTTGTCACTGTCAAGAGGACTGAATTAACAATCATGAATTTCTAGAAGTAGACAATAATACTGCCAAAACCAAGGGTGTAGGAGAAACCATCAACTTTTTTTAAATGACAAAATCTAAATTTGAAGAATCAATGAAGTTTCAAGCTACTGGTCAGCCAGATAGCTACTTTGAAATGCTATCTCTCTCTCAGTAACCAAAAACTTGAAAATATTTCTAGACATATTCTCCAAATATTAATATTTTAAAATGAACAATATTTTTGTAGAATTAATGACACACTGCAAATTAGAACAGAACTTCCAAATTTTCAAGTTAGAGTTTCCAATAATATTGTGTTTCTTTAAGTACCATGCCAAAAGCTACCACCTTGCCGTCTAAACAGCTGAGTGAGCTCTGCGAGTTTCTGCTCTGTGAATGTTGTGGATGTGGTGATACACCACTCAAATCTCCTTTGATGCAGGGTTAGTGCCCCAGCTGCTAGGAGTTATGTAGATATTCATAGAACTTAGCCTCTCTCAAGGTCACCATTTCAAGGCTGGTCATATCCAGTGACTAAAGAGTTGAGAAACAAAGACCTGGCCCCCAGGTCTTTGTCATTTCTCAGCTCAGCTTAGGAAATGGTCCACGTTCCTTCTGGAATTTCATCTGAGGGAGTCACTGCTGCTTTTGGGTCTGTGTTACAGTTTGACTTCTCCCTCTGTCCACTGTTTCCTTTCCCTTCCTTTAGCAAGAGTTGATTCCAAAAGCACTTTCTAATAAACATCTCATATGCTGAACTAAAACTCAGGGTCTGCTTCCTAGAGAACATATGTAGAGATACAAACTATTTTCATTAACGTTTTAAAAAATAGACTTTATTTTCGGAGCTGTTTGAGGTTCACAGCAAAACTGTACAGAAGGTACAGAAATTTTCTACATATACTCTGCCCCCGCTTACCCACAGACTCCCCCACTAACACAAAACCCTTTACCACAGTGATACATCTGTTTTAATTCATGAATCTGCACTGACATGACATTGTCACTCAAAGGTCACAGTTTGTATTAGGGTTGTTGTGCATTCTATGGGTTTTGTTAAGTGTATAGCCTGTATCCAACATTACAGTATCATACAGAGCTTTATTGCCCTAAAAATTCTCTGTGTTCTGCCTATCCCTAAGCCCTACCACCACTAATCCTTTTACTATTTCCACAGTTTTGTCTTTTGTTGAATGTTTTATGATGGAATTATACAAAATGCAGCTTTTTCAGAATGTTTTTTTCATTTGGTAATAAGCATTTAAGGTCCCTTCTTCATCTCTTCATGGCTTGATAGCTCATTTCTTTTTAGGGTCAAATGGTGTTCCACTGTTGGAATGTAATGGTTAATGCAGCCGTTTACCTACTGAAAGATATCTTTGTTGCTTCTAACTTTTGGCAATTATGGATAAACTTATGTGTGGACATAAGTTTTAATGTAGTTGGGTAAGTACCAAGAAGTACAACTGTTGAATTCTTTGTTTGTTTGTTTGTTTGTTGAGTCAGGGTCTTGCCATGTAGTTCAGGCCAGTCTTGAACTCACTATGTAGTCCAGGCTATCCTCGAACTTGTGATGATTCTCCTGCCTCAGCCTCCTGAGTGCTGGGATTACAGGCGTGCACCTCCACACCAGGCTGTTGAGTCTTATGGTAAGAGTATGTTTTGTTTTATAAGAAACTGTATATTGTCTTCCATAATAAATAAGTGTAATAAATAAGGATTTTTGTTTTTCCATATCCTTGCCAGCATTTTGTGGTAATAATTCTTTAAATTTTGGTCATTATAAGAGGTATGTGATAATATCCCCTTGTTTTAATTAGCAGTTTCCTGATGATCTATGACATTAAATGCCTTTTCATAAACTTATCTGGAACCTATGTATTGTCTTTAGTGGGGTATCTCTTAAGAATTTTAGCCCATTTTTTAGATGGGTTGTTTAGTGTCTTATTGATGAGTTTTAAGAGTTCTTTGTATGTTTTGGAAAGAGTCCTTTATTAGATATATCTTTTGCAAATATTTTCTCCAGGTTTATGGCTTATCTTTATTTTCCTGAGAGTCTTTCATGGGACAGACATTTTTAGTTTTTCTAGCTTTTCAATTCTTTATTCTGTGGCTCATATCTTTGATATTGTTTCTAAAAAGTCTTACTCAAATTTATCTGGGTTTTCTCCTACATCACTGTCTAGGAGTTTAAGAATTTTGTGTTTTATTTTCAAATCTAGGATCCATTTTGCTTTCATTTTGAAAGGGTTAAGGTCTGTAGAGGTGTTCTTTTTTTTACATGTTCCTGTCTAGTTGATCCAGCACCATTCTTTGAAAATAGCCTTTGCTCCACTACATTGCTTGTGCTCCTTTATTCAAGCTCAGTTGACTGTATTTCTACAGGCTCTATTTCAGGGTTATCTTTTCTATTCTGCTGATCTATTTCTTTTTTCTTTTCACCAATACAAACTGTTTTGAGTACTGTAGCTGTACGTTTAAGGTGGGTTTTTTTTTTTTTTTTTTTTTTTTTTTTTTTTTTTTTTTTTTTTTTTTTTTTTTTTTTTTTTTTTTTTTTTTTTTTTTTTTTTTTTTTTTTTTTTTTTTTTTTTTTTTTTTTTTTTATTTTTTATTTTTTTTTATTTATTTATTTTTTTTGCGGTACTGGGGATCGAACTCAGGACCCTGCGCTTGCTAGGCAAGCGCTTATTCCACTGAGCCATATCCCCAGCCCCTTTTGTCTTTTTTTTTGAGACAGGGTCTCGCCATGTAGTTCAGGCTGTTCTTGAACTAGCAACCATCCTTCTGCCTCAATCCTCAGTGCTAGGATTACAGTTGTGGGCCACTACACTTAGCTTGAAGTTTTGAAGTTGGATAACATCATTTCTTTGATTTTGTTCTATTCAGTGTTGCATTGACAATTCTTAATATTTCCCTCTAGTTTTCCAATATCCACAAAATAACTTACTAGGATTTTCATTGGAATTGTGTTGAATCAATAGGTCAAGTTGAAAAGAACTCACAGCTTGACAATATTAAATCTTTCTATCCATGAACATGGAATATCTCTCTTTATATTTAGTTCTTTGATTTATTTCTTCAGTGTTTTATAGTTTTCCTCATGTAGATCTTACACATATTTTGTTACGCTGATACCTACATATTTCTTTTGTGTATATGTGCTAATATAAGTAGTACTGTTTTTAATTTCAAATTTAATTCATTCATTGCTGGAAAGTTGGAAAATAATTTGCTTTTATACATTAACTTTGTGTCCTGCATACTTGCTATAGTCACTTAGTTCCAGGAGGTTTTTGTTTTATTTTGATGTACATGTATATGCATGTACATACATACATACATACCTATGTATGTAATTAACTATAAGAACATATACCTATGTATGTATGTTTTGTCAGTTTTTTTAGATTCTCCTCACATAAAATCAGCCATCTAGGAACAATGGCTTCTTTATTCCCAATCTACACACCTTTTCTCTTTTTCATTTATTCATTGCATCTTACTATAATGGTCAGGGCTTCCAGTGTGTTGTTGAGAGGAGATTCTTGCCTTGCTCCTGATCTTAGCAGGAAAGCTTTGAGTAGCTTACCATTAAGTATGATGTTAACTATAGGGATTTTTTGTTTGGTAGACATTCTTTATCAAACTAAGAAAGTTACTCTTTATTCTTTATTTACTAAGAGTTTTATTATGAATAGCTTTTGGACATTTTCAAGTGTTTTCTATGCATCCATGGCCCTCTATAAGCCAAAAAGAGAAGACCCCCCCAAAAATCAACCTTGCTGACCCCCTTCATATCATATTTCTAGCCTCTAAACTGTGAGAAGTTTCTCTTGTTTGAGGCACTAGACTGTGATGCTTTGCTGTGATAGCCCTCACAAACTAACATGTACAAAGATTAATCTTAAATTCTCCACTCATGACACTTGCTCATTAGTATGTGATCAATGTCTTACCTATATGATATGTCTTGAGTTGTATATCTTTGTTCATATTGTAGAACAAAAGATATACACATTAGTATGTGGTCAATGTCTTAGCTATATGGTATGTCTTGAGTTGTATATCTTTGTTCATATCAATATGTAGCATAAAAATAACAAGAAATCTAAATACAGATATTCTAAAATATTCTAGCTCAAAGAAATCCCATCAAAAAAGATTTTTTAAATCTATTTAGGATTTATAATTGGAAATAGTACACTACTGAGAATACTTGCACCATTCATGCATGAGAACAGAATCACCTACTCATAACTATTCATATGTAATAACTGGCAATTTTTTTTGGTACCTGGAATCGAACTTAGGACCCTGCACTTGCCAGGCAGGCACTTGTGCTGCTGAGCTATATCCCTGGCCATAATAACTGGTAAAATATACTCTAGACAAAATTTTGGATATGTACATTCCAGTCCATTTTTCTACTACCTGCACACTTCCATTGCCATGTAGATAAATTTATATAGTGATTCATCTTCTAGCCCTGTACGTTTATGTCATGACTCAAGGAGAGTTAGCATGGTAGGTGACAGGCATTTCCCTGGAAGCCATTTGTAACCCAGGACAGCAAGCAATAATTTGCTACTTTTGGACTCATTGAGGAGCACATACATACCCTCACTAAATACAAATTAAATGTGTCCCCGACTACACTTCTCCTTAACCAGATCCCCAAAATGTCTAAGAAGCATAACAGAAGAATTTTTTTTTTATTTTCGAGACAAGAGAATACAAAAACAAGTCAGAATAACCTATAAACAGTTAAGAAAATACAAAATTATACAAAAAGTAGTAGGGAATTAGCACTGGATGTTGTATTACATGTTATCATCACATTAGTTAACACATAAACTTTAAAGGAAATTGCTAATTATAGAGAAGAAAACATGGATTTAGCCCTGGATGCTGTTTTCCATAAAGCTATCTTCATTTTTGTGGACACATAGACAATTAAGAAACTACAAAATTATATAGAACATAGAAGGGAATTATCTCTGAATGCTTATTTACCTAATGTTACTTTCCCAATTATTACTCTATTATACCGATGGTGGCTTGCTTGAAAATTCAAATTCTCTCCTCCCTCATCTCTGTTGTTCTACCTCATACTTCTGAACTCTCACCTTGGGAGGAGACATAGCTGCCTCAGACCATACTATACAGGCTGTCGTGTTTGGGGTGGAAAAACACCCACACTCATCACGGACCACCCGTCTCCTCCCCGCCATCAGGTACTGCATGGGGTGGGGGGCGGATGTGAGTGGGTTCTGTTCGCCCTCAATGCCGTCGCTTGTCAACCCCCGGCGGGGCCATTGGCGCCCGCAGCCGGTGCCTGGTGGGACCGTTTGCGCCCCCAGGGTTGCCTCGGTGCTGGAGGCCCTTCCTTCTCCTCTTGCCTTTCCCACCCCCTATAGCTGGACCCCAGGCACACTTACAATGCTTGGTACCAGGGCCTGAAATCTCCCTGGCTATTTTCACATTGTTAGTCCAGCGTGTGAACTGAGTTTAGATATTAGTTCTAGAATAGAGTTGGAGGATAGAGTATATTGCTGTTTTTCAGACTGCTGTTTTGCTGCTCTTCATTTCACATGTTGCTATGGGTTCTTGCAAGGTTCATATGTGCAAGCTGTAAGTAGATCCTTTGTGTTGTTAATAGTGTGGGGTGAGTCCTGAAGTCTGTATGATCGTCCCATTGTTGACAGGAGTATGTGTTGATTGCACCCGCCGCCTAGTCTCTAGGTGTTCACAATGGGATTTCAGGGCAGGAGCTGAAGCCTGGCTCCCGCTTCCTGCCTGGTCCTGGAGCGTGAACGCAGCTTCCTCCGCCATCTCACTCCATCCCCTCTCAGGGGCCGCCGCTGCTCCAACTCCGGAGTCGCCGCTGCCAGTCCCCACTGCTCCCCACTCGCAGAAGAATTTTAAAAGGGAAAGGATATTAGTGTTTTATTTTTGCCAGGTTTACCATAGTAATTAAGTATAAGAACAGGCTAATTACACCCTAGGAAAGTTCTTGCATGCCTGGGTCTCTACAGCTTATGCTTTCATGGTTTCACAATAACTCAACATCTGCCATTGTAACACACCGCCCAGTGTTAGTCATCTTTCTGTCACTGTAACAAAATACCTGTGGGCAATTGTTGTACAAGAGAAAAGGTCGATTTTGCGTTCAGTTTTGGAAGCCTCCGTCTATACTGAGTGGCCTCATTTCTTTAGACATCTTGTGAGGCATCCCATCAGAGTGAGAGCATGTTGCGGAGAAAACTGCTTGCCTCATGAGCCAGGATGCAAAAGAGGAAGAGGAAGAGAACAGGCGTCCACAAAACCGCTTTAGAGCATGTCACCGATGACCTAAGGACCTCTCCAAGACCCCACCACTTAAGGATCCACCACACCTCCCCAAAACACCAACTTGGGGGTCAAATTTTAATACATGGACCTTTGGAGGAAATTATACTCTGATCTGCCTCCTCCTATGTCTATCTCATTTGATAGCTTTTTGTTTCTTAGATCAATGGCATATTTCACAACAACAGGATATAAGTCAATAGATAGATCAACAATTTCTGCCTTTTATTCTTGCCTATAGTCTCTTTCTGATTAGGTTTATCATTTTTCCTCTTAAATCTTTCTAGTTTGATTCTGATCATTCCTTACTAGTCTCACAAGGGAAAGTGATAGCTTTATCCATCACTTCAGACACTTGAATAGACCCTAAAAGAAGGAGAATCATAGAGGAGTCGGAGTCTGGATGACGAAGGCCGGGGACCACGACTAGAAACAGACAGTCAGGAGGAAGGGCTGGCTGGATTTAAAGTAAGAGCTCTTTTTTGTTTTACTTTTACATTAAATATGTTACTTATACCAATAATTAAAATAATATAGACAAAATTAACATGGAAAATAAGACTCTCGCTCCGAAGCCCTAATCCTATACCCTAAAGTTAATCAGTAACCATGGTTAGTGATTTCTTCTGTGTGTGTATATTGGAAGGATTAGTTTTAAGGGAGAGATGATCACTGTGGTTTGAGACACATTAAGTTGAGAATAATGATGATACAGCTTAGTGGCAGTGTTCCAAGAAACAGCTAGATATTTTAAATTGGCAGTTGGAAAAGTGTGAATTAATGAGGTAGACTAGACTTTTTCTGCATTGCTAATAATGTATGAAAGAGAAATTAGAAGTAGGGGGAAAACACAAGAGAATAGTTCTTATCCCTAGACAACAGCCACACTTAGCAGATAACCAAGAGAAACCAGGCCTTGAAAGTGACAGAAGCAGAAAAATTGGGAAATGCTCTGTAGTTTCAGTGATATGAAAATTCTTCCCTGTGAAAATACAATATACATATAGCCACCACTCAATACTTCTGCTGACAAGGAAATGTACAGTAAACATGCCTATATTTTGTGCTGTAGTTTACTGAGGAACTTTTTCTCGTTGGCCTTGTTTAATAGTGTCTTATCAAGTGTCTATGTGCTGGACTTTGTGTCTCTTCTTGTCCAGACATGTGACAATGCTCTTTCAGTTCTGCTTTCTGGCCATTGTGAAAGCTCCTCTGTTATTCCACTATTGAAAGCACACATCTAAGATGAGCCCCACTGTCCCCCAACTCCTGATATTCATAGCTTTGCATCATTACTTTCCTTAAGTGTGACGTGAACTTGGTGATTTGATTCTGTGGTATAGGTGATGCGATGCCACTTTTGTGACCAAGTTATAAGTGATTATAACTTTAGTTTTCCTGGCACCCTATTGCCTTCTGGGCTTGAATGTTTTGATGAAGTATGCAACTGTGAAAGACAGCCTCATGCAGCAAGCTGAGGTCAGTTTTTAGCTAACAGTCAGCAAGGAACTGAACTCAGACTAGCAGGAGGGCTAGTTCCCATGAGGAACTGAACGTTGCTAAGAATTATTGAGCTTGGACGTTAAATCTTCCTCCCACTTGAATCTTCAGATGAGACTACAGACCTTGGGTTCGCACCATGATAGCAGTCTCATGAGAAACTGTGAAGAAGACTCAGGTCAGCTGTGCCTAGATTCTTAACTCCTAGAACTATAAGATGACAAACATTTACTGTTTGATCTCACTGCATTTTGAGATAATTTGTCATACTGCAACAGATAACTGATGTGCTGCAAAACTACTGGTCCTAATTGTCTCAGAAGTGTCCCAAATCTCATCTTCAGGAGTGTATGGAGGCTAGTCCAGGAGAATGATGCAGAGACAAACCAGGGCAGTGCAGGAGGGAAGAGAGAAGAGTGGTGTATAGAAAGCTGGACTTGCTGAACTTCCTGATGAACTGGATGGTGGGTCATTAAAGACAGGAGCTGAGCTGGAATTCAAAGTGGAGAGTGGGACTGGTCACTAGGAAACAATACACAAGAAATGAAACAGGTTTGGAGAGATGACTTGACATCTCATAATCCTGATCTTAAGCTAGGAGAAAAAGTTTGGTCCTAATTTCCCTGATCCATTCAAAAACACACATTAGGAAAATACGGGTACATGAAATGCAATCTACATGTACAGTTTTCTCAACATTTGTTAAATGTTTGGCTTTTTACATAGTAAAAATTTTAACAGAAAATAGATAACAGGTAGATCATTTAAGTCTACCCAAAGGAAGAACGGAGGTAGGGAGGAGGAGGGAGAGGATTAAAGCCAAAGTAAGAGACAAGAGAGAAAATTAATGAATATTCAAGACAGTAGGCTGAAGAAGTGAGCTTGAGTAAATGCAGGAAAATTTAAAGCAAAGTAGAGAATGAGAAGCCTGGGAAATTCTCTAAGCTGGAGAAGGCAATAGCTAACAATTTTTTTTTTTTTGTCTTTTTTGAGACAAACTCTCACCATGCAGTTCAAGTTGGTCTTGAGCTCACTTTGTAGCCCAGGCTGTCCTCAGACTTTCAATGATTCTCCTGCCTCAGCTGCCCGAGTGCTGAGATTACAGACGTGTGCCAACACACCTGGCTCTGTCTCAAGATTTTAAAAGGGACCTCTGACCTTGCCACTGAAAGTCCTGGACAAGCCTGAACTCTGAGCTACAAGGACAGTCTCATCCTCTGGTATGCTGATTAGGACATTTCATGCCAGCACTATTACCCAGAGCATGAACAGTGTGTAAAGCTACCTGCAAACTAGACAGGCAAGAAAACTAGACAGACAGAAAACATCCAAGTAGATTCCCGTAAACTGGTGTAGTGTGAGGTTATCCACTTTGGCATCACTGATGGAGAAAGAGGAAGTGGGAACAGAGTGGCCAAGGGTTCCAAGGGAACCATCCAGAGAAAGGTCCATGAGAAAGCATCCTTCTTTCCTAGTGGTAGTGATATCACCCCATTCCAAGTAAGAAGGAGAGGTAACCCAAGTTGTAGCTAATCTTACTGATTCCTAGAAAGAGTCATCCTACTGTTCTCCCTTAGCAACCCTTCATAATTCCAAAGGATGGGTGGACAATCTGTTGCATTTTCCTGGGGCGAGGTCGGCAAATTCCCCTTGAAAAGCTTATAAACCTTGTTAAGTGCACATCACTTACTAATCTCAGAGACAGACTTGCTTCCACCACGGCTCCTCACTCCATGTCTTTCACGTGTAAATAGCATGCACTGCGCTGCAGCTGAATTCCAGCCTTGACAAACTATATTAGTAAGAGTGGGTAGCTGGTAAATACTTAACACCTAGCTTCCAGGAGAAATTGGGGAGAAGTACCAATTTATAGCGTTTGCCATTGCCCATGATGTAATAATTCTATTTCAATTTGACAACACAGAATGCAGAGGTGGGAAGAGATATGCACAATTAGTTTTTTTATTTTTATTAAAAAAATTTTTTTTTGTACTGGGGATTGAATTTAGGTCCTTGTGCCTACAAGGCAGGCACTGTGCCTACTGAGAGCTAACTCCTCAGTCCCTACAATTAGTTTTTATAAACTGGTGAGAGCCAGCTCCAGCACACCAGTGAAAGGCAATATAAAATGTTGTATTGAACTTGACTATCTCTTGGAATTCACTCACTGTGATCTCCCACACTTACTAATGGATATAGAGGACATCTATTGAGACTCAACTCCTTTAAGGGAACCTCTCTCCTCTTCCTCCCGGGAACTTTTTTCCCACCCTCTTTTTGATCTTCCTAGGTGGGATTGACAGTCACAGGGCCCTCCCTCATGATGATGGCAGTAGGTTCAAGACCCAGCCTAAGGTGATCAATTTTTCTCTGTTGGGAGTATGGTAGGAGGTTGGATTCAAACCATCAGTTAATGCTACCTCTCTAAGAGAGAACTTCTGAGACCTTACCCTTTCTATAAATAAAATGTCACTGTGAAAATAAGTAAAATGGAAAGAAAATGGTATTTTAAATTTTCCTTGTCTCTCGCCTTGGCCAAAGTTCAGCTTTCATTAAAAAGGAAATCAGCAGGGGCTGGGGATATAGCTCAGTGGAATAAGTGCCTGCCTGGCAAGTACAAGGTCCTGAGTTCAATCCCCAGTACCGCAAAAAAAAAAAAAAAGGAAAAAGGAAATCAGCAAGTATCAACTGTAAGCTACCAGCAAACTACAACTTCCTCTCTATAATTAGGATTGCAAGCACATGCTTTGTCTGAAATTATTCCACATTCCACACTGCAAAAACATTGGGTTAGATAATGCACATCCCCCCGACAAAGGCGATTGGACTGGAATCCCACCACTTTCTTCTCCTATTCCTCAGGTAAGCAAAAAGTGACAGGAGTCTTCCTCGCTGCAGGAGAAAGTGTATAATCAGCTGGCTCAACTAGCCTGCTCTTAGCTCTGACTGAGAACAATTTTTGGAGTTCAGGAGCTGTGTCACAGGTGATTCATTTCTTCAGGGAACAGCTAAGGATTCTGATTAAAAAGTCAACATGTGTTAGGATAAAATAACATTGCAAAATTGAATTTATTATTGTTTCACTGATTTTGTTAGCTGTTGGCCATCACAGCCATGTCTTCTGCTGATGGGGCATGTGTTTCACACATCGATTTATTCCTGTTGCCTGTTGACAGGAGTAACAGCAAACGGTCTGTTCCCTCTGTCTTCCTTCTGTCTCTATCATTAATGGCTTTTAGCAATGTGGATGGAATCTTTATTTAGTTTCTGCCTTAAATTTATTGTGTAAATCTTATTTTGGTCACTTTTTAATTGCAAATACTGAAATATATAATACCACACAATAATTAGAGTATATAAAACAATGATGGGGAGATAAATAGTAATGATTGAGAATTATGACAAAATACTCCTTGTTTCTACTTCATGTTAGTTTTGGCATCTGGTTCAGCTTGGAGACTGTCAGACAGCACTATTGTTCCCTTTCTGACCGTCCTTAAGACCTGGATGAGGGGAGCGATTATCCATTTACTTCTGGGCTGAAGACTGTTATTCCTCTGCCTTTGCCATGTCAATCTCCATGCTAGAGTTGAGTTTCTACAGCAACTACAACTCTCACAACTACAACTCTCTCACCTATGCAGTTTGGGTTAGGGGAAAAGCGGAAGAGCCCACCTACTCCATTCCCATCTAAATACAGAGTTTGCTGTTCTTTTAGAGATGAGGTCTTGATGCCTGAGCTGCACTGCTATTGTGCGTGACCATAGCTGTAATCACTTGTGCTGGTTCCAATGCACCTGTGGCCTATTTTGCTCTGAGCACATGTTTTTGTGCTTTCTCAAATAAGTCTCCTTGCCCTCTATCAGCTGTCTGAATGAAGAGTAAAAAGGGGGCAGAAAGAATATTTATAATAGTCAAACATATGATTAAATACTACTGGAAGAAGTGACTGTCATGAAGTGATATGTCATTTTCAGTTCTATTTTTTTTTTCAGTACTGGGGATCGAACTCAGGACCCTGTGCTTGCTAGGCAGGCGCTTATTCCACTGAGCTATATCCCCAGCCCCTATTTTCAGTTCTAAAATAGAACTTTGTTTACCACTTCTATAAGAAAGAGAGGGAGAGAAAGGAAAGAAAAAAAAAGAGAAAAAAGAGAAGAAAGAAAAAGAAGGAGGGAAGGAAGGAAGGGAGGGAGGGAGGGAAGGAAAGAAGGGAAGGAAAAAAGAAGGAAGGAAGGAAGGAAAGAGGGAGGGAAGAAAGAAAAGATATGATCCTCATCTTATATATCTCATCTCTTTAAATAAATTACACCATCAAGTTTTACTGGTCAGAAATTCCAGAGCAATTCATATATAATTTCCTGGTCTCTGTAGTGGATTGATAACTGGTGGTCAGCTTACAACCCCCAGCTGAATTGAGTAAGCATGCTGCCAGGTATGGGAGGCCCACCTGGGGATTGTTGCCAGCCGCATAAGAGGCAGAACTGGAGAAGGGGAAAAAGGCTATTGGGAGCTGAGAGAAGCAGTCAGGAGCTGGTAGAAGCTGTAAGGAGCTGTTGGTTGTTTTGGAGGAGCTCATCATGCTGGCTTTCCTCATGAACTTGGCTGTTTTCATCCTCCAAGGAGATTGGGACCTCGCTGCCACTGAGAATGTCTTTGGTTCACTTTGCAGGGGCTCTGGTCCTCACTTTGAGCATTGCTTCCTGGCTCCAGAGAGGAAGGCGGTGCACTGCCGGTCTTCTGGAGAAGCTTGCTGCATTGGCTTCTGTGATGGGAACTCGGTCACCTTGATCAACGGAGGAGCTGTGGTACCTTTCGGGGGAGCTCTGGTTCTTCTGAGCATTGCCTCCTGGCTCCAGTGAAGATCCCTCAGCCTGCTAGTACAGATGTTACATCCCATTGGCACAGACTTCCTAGATTCCACCAGTGACCTTTGGATCTTTGCAGCAGATCCATGAAACAGACCTGCATGAAATATTGTTGTGGGCTATGAGCCTTTAGTTGGATTTGTGGGAGGCATTGTTATGAGCTCTAGGTCTTCAGCTGAACTCATGCAGGGTATTATCATGAGATCCAGGCCCTCACCTGGATTCCTGGTCTATAGTATGTGGTCAGATTTTCTGAACTCTTTTGTATGTCATTCTTTGGGTGACTATTATACATAATCATATAAAATATGTGTCCTGTATTATATTATATTGTGTTCCCTTGCAAAAATATCCCCCAAACCAAAACAGTCTCTTAGTCACTTTCCTGTCCAGTCATCTCTTAAAGCTATCTATCTACTCTTTGATGTCTTTCTGGTATCATACTAGTCCAAGTCGCATTTCATTCTATCTCCTATTTTAACAAATACTTTTTCATGACTCTCCAGAAGTCCAGGTTGTATTCACAATTTACACAAACATAGTGTTTAGTTCAGGAAAAAACCTAAGCCCCACGACCCCACTTTTCTGTCCACCTCAGGTTATAAACCAGCCACACAAGAACCTCACGTGCACATGTATATGTAGTCACTTAAGCCTCCATGTTCCACACCCCTCATAAACTGCTAACCTTTGGACAACTTTTGACCCAGGAATATTGTACGGGTCAGCTTTTCTCTTGCTAGGTCAAAATTCTTCAGGTATGCAACATAAAGGTGTCAGAGGGTTCAGTCCATGATTGTCTGGTTCCAAAGCGGAAGCATCATGGCAGAAGGGCACAGCAGAGCAAAGTTGCTCCACTCATGGCAGCCAGGAAGAGGGAAGGAACCCAAGAGAGAAGAAGGGGCTCAGGACAAAATATTTACTTCTCAATTCATGTCTCCAGTGAGCCACCTCCTCCAATCAGGCCCTGCATCTGACAGCACATTCAGCTGTGAACTCAACAGTGGATTAATCTGATAAATCTAGTGCCCCTATGACCCAATCACCTTCCAAAAGCCTTACCTCTGAACACATGGTCCTTTTAAGGGATATTTTTGATCCAAAGAATAACAAATGTTTATATCAATAACTAGATGTGCACTCAAAAGAACAGGGAAAATGCCAGGGATGGTAGTGCATACCTGTAGTCCCAGTATTCAGGAGGCTGAGGCAAGAGGACCACTGTGCATTTGAGCCCAGCCTGGACTACATAGTGAGTTCAAGGCTGGCCTGGACAACATAATGAGACCCTGTCTCAAAAAAACCAACACAACACAACACAAAAGAACACAACACAGAGAAGAAGCTTGCATAGGCTTTGGATGCAGGCTCAGGAACATCTGTGCAGGGGATATCAAAGTATCCTGAGTGTGTTCCAGAAAAGAGGGTGTTGTAGGCTTGAGCAGGACATGTCCCCCTGACCCTGTGAATGCTCACCCCATGGAAAAGGTACAGCTGGACAGGGCCAGAATGGACTCAGGACTATTTTGTGTATCCTTCTATGGTTTTCTGACTTCAGTCCACACTAGTGTTCTTTTAGTTCCTTAAATCCTCCATATTCCTTTCTGTTATAGATAGTTAAGTGATTGGTTCCTCCCCCCATCTCTGTCTCCTCCCCCCCCACCCCCCGCTTTCTCTCTCTCTCTCTCATCTTTTTCAGGTCTCAGCTAAAGCATCATTTTTTTAAAGACCGGGTCTCACTATGTTGTTCAGACTGGCCTTGAACTCACTATGGAACTCAGGCTATTGAACTCATAGAGATCCTCCTGCCTCAACCTCCTGAATGCTGGGATTATAGGTATGAGCCACTACAAACATCATTTCTTTTGGAGTTGCATTTTTGATAGTACTCACACCAGTCAGATGTCCTCATTGTGCAATTGTGATAAAATTCTCCACATTTTCACAGCACTAATTATAGAATAATTATTATAGAATAATGATTATCTACAGATATTTATATAATTAGTAATTTACTATGTAATTATTATGCAACATAATTAGCATAATTATGTTGTGCTTTTATCCTCTGCTAGATTATAAATCTCCAAGAGGTCTTGTGTGTGTCTTGTTCATCATTGTCTCCTCAACACCTATCATGGTCCTTTACATGTAGTAGGCATGCAGATGTATTTGTTAAATGAATGTTAAATGAATGAAAGCATGCCTGTGGGCCTTCCTCCATGCTCAGGTGCTCTGCCTTTTGTCTGAAAGGAAATTTCTTTTAGGACTCACAACCCATCTTGGTCTCAGCCTCTGGGAGGCACAAGCATTGTCTGGATGTTGTTTTATAATGAGAGTCCTCGTGAACTTCAGTCTCACGGCTCCTTTCTAGTGCTAGGTGTCTACTTAAGGTACATATGCTTAGAGACCGCTTATTGAGAAGGGTCATGCAGTCCTCCAGCTCTGTTAAAATAATCTTTTCAAAAGTTAGGTGCAATTGTTTTAATAGTTCTTTCATTATTTAAATGTCAATATTAGTATCCGAAGGTCATCTTTTTATGGTATGTCGTGGCAAATTAAATGCAATTATATTATAGTCCCAGAGTAAAACACAAAATTGTCTTCAGTTCTTTTCAGTTGCTAAGAATAAATACATCAAAATGTATAATGCACTTAATATTACTTAGTTTTATGAAAATATTTTTCTTCCAGGCACGGTGACACACACTTGAAATCTAGGGCAGGAAGATTACAAGTTCAAGCCAAGCCTGGGCAACTTAGTAATTTAGTGAGATCTGTGTCAAAACAAAAAATAAAAATAGGGCTGGAGACATAGCTCTGTGAAAAGGCCTTGCTTGGACTTAATTGCCAGTGCTTCGAAAATAAGCAAATAAATGAACAGATGAACGAACATTTTTCTCTGATAGTAATAGCATATATAATAAGCACAAAAATATAAAGTAAAAGTCACCTGTAATTCCAATACCTTATGAGATCTGTTAACACTTTTTGTGCAGTTTCTTCTAATGTTTTTCTTATTCAGATTTTAGAATAAGAAATTGTTTCTAATTTCATTAGAAACAATGAAATTACTGCCAGTCTCCTGGAGAAGGTTGCTGCGTTGGTTTTCCTAATGGGAACTCAGCTTTCCTGATCACTGGAGGAGCTCGGGACCTCACTGTTGCTGAGGATGGCTGTGCTACTTTTCAGGGGAGCTCTGGTTCTTACTTTGAGCATTGCTTCTTGGCTCCAGTGCAGATTCCTCAGCCTGCTGGCACAGATCTTCATCCTGCTGGCACAGACTTTCTAGATTCCACCACTGACCTTTGGGCCTTCCCAGCGCAGATCTGTGAAACAAGTCTGCATGAGATACTGTTATGGACTGTAGGCCCCTGGTTGGACTGGTGGGAGGCATTGTTATAAGCTCCAGATCTTCAGCTGGACTCAAGTAGGACATTTCTTTGGGGTCTGGGCCCTTGGTTAGATTCCTTGGTTTTAGTGTGTGGACAGATTTCCTGCCCTCTTTTGTATATCATTCTTTGGGTAACTATTATAAATAATCTTACAAAATGTGTGTCCTGTGTATTGTATCGTTCCCCTTGCAATAAACCCCAAACCACAATAGTATGCATTCATCTAATATATCGAGAGATTATATACCTTTTATTTAATATGAGCAAAGACTATCTCTGGAATCATACATAAGTAATGTATAAAAATAGGAGATAGTAGCATGGTACAAACCTGTAATCCCAGAGGATAGGAGGTCAGCCAGGAGAGAAAACAAAACACATGAGACTCTGTTGAAAGAAAGAAAGAAAGAAAAGGAATGGAGAAAGGAAGGAAGGAAAGAAGGGAGGGAGGGAGGGAGGGAGATGATTCCATGATGATTTCTTGGATGTCTGTCAATGTCAGTTCAGATTTTGTGACTAATAATTCTTGAAATGTTTAGGAATTTTCATGTTCCTCATACACAGTTATTTAAGTAAATGGCATTATGTCCAAAGGTTATGAAACAACCTTTGGGGAAGGACTGGAGAAATCATTACATTGTGTATTCATTGTGGTGTTGCAAGTTCTTTTTTCTTGGAGACCTGATCTCTACTTGAATTAATGGTTTTAAGTCTAAAAACAGATTCATGTTTGAAAATTCATCAAGGAATCTTTATTTTAATTGAAGTAACTGCCTCAGTCTCCTGGTCATATATCCTTGAATTCTTCTAGATCAAACTCATTTATTATCCATCTATTTTTTTTTCCTTAAAGTCACCACATTATACTAATTAATTATCTCCACATTATTTTCTGTGGCTCACTTTCTGCTGCTCCTCTGAACTTCTGATAATTAACTTCTCACAGTTAAAAGTCATAGCTTGGCTTTTTTCACTTTGAGGTCATTATCTCTGTTGCTATCGGTGCACTTTTTCTGTGATGGCCTCTTTTGCCATCAGTTTTGGTCTAGATGGAATCCCTACTGAATTTAGTGATATGTGTGCCCCTATAACAGTACATTTCAAAAGGGCTTGACATGTGCATCCTCCTGGCCTTATGTAAATTACTCTTGTTGTGGGTTTTCTATCTTTACATAGTAAAGCATAAGTAATTATCTGATTCTTTAAATTTATTCTCCCACCTTCTGCCATGACAATCATGACATTTTAACTTCATTTAGCATGGGGCAACAGTTCTTTTGCATGCTTTTATTTATTTTTATTTTTTTTTTTATTTTAGAAACATAAAAGTACAAAAACATATTGACAAACAGACACCCATTATCATAGAAAATAGTACAATCACAACTAATCTATAGACAAGGTGATATGGTCTCAACAGTAGTTGTTGCTTTATCCATTGATATATTCGAATTGTAGATGTATGGACCCATATACAGACATGCAAATTTAGTCAGACAG
>PVLD010024058.1:0-26196 GCA_004027595.1 Dinomys branickii | reverse complement strand
TATTTGCCAGTATTTTGTTGAGTATCTTTGCATCTATGTTCATTAGCGAGATTGGCCTGTAGCTCTCTTTCTTGGTTGGGTCTCTCTCTGGTTTTGGTATCAGTATAATACTTGCCTCCAGAAATGTGTTGGGGAGAGTTGCTTCCTTTTCGATTTCATTGAAGAGTTTGAGGAGTGTTGGCATTAGATCTTCTCTGAACGTTTTATAGAATTCTGCTGTGAATCCATCAGGGCCTGGGCTTTGCTTTGTTGGTAAGTTTTTAATAACGTTTTCAATCTCATTAATTGATATTGGGTTGTTCAGGATTTTTATGTCTTCCTGATTCAATTTTGGTAATTTGTACCTTTCTAGGAATCTGTCCATTTCTTCTGTATTTTCTATCCTATGGGAATACAGATTTTCAAAGTAGGTGTTAATGATCTTTTGGATTTCTGTGGGATCTGTAGTGACTTCATCCTTTTCATTCCTTATTGCATGAATTTGAGATCTTTCCCTTCTTTTTTTGATAAGGTTGGCTAGGGGTTTATCAATTTTATTTATTCTTTCGAAGAACCAACTCTTTGATTCACTAATTTTTTGTAGAATTTTCTTCATCTCAATTGCATTAATTTCTGCCCTGAGTTTTATAATCTCCTCCCTTCTTTGGGCTCTTGGTTTGGCTTGTTGCTCTTTTTCTGAGTTTGAGGTGTATCATTAGGTTATTTATTTGCTCTCTTTCTGTTTTCTTTGTATATGAGTTCATTGCTATAAATTTCCCTCTGAGGACTGCTTTCATTGCATCCTACAGATTCCGGTAGGTTGTACTTGCATTTTCATTTATTTGTAGGTAGTTTTTAATTTCTTCTTTAACTTCTTGTGTGACCCATTGGTTATTCAGGAGGTTGTTGTCTGATTTCCAAGTGTTTATGTGGTTTTTGGAGTTCTCTTTGTCATTAATTTCCAATTTCATTGCACTGTGGTCCGATAATATGCATGGGATAATTTCAATTCTTTTGCATTTAGGTAGATATGCTCTATGGGCTAGAGTGTGGTCTATTTTAGAGAAAGACCCATGTGCAGCTGAGAAAAATGTGTTTTTTGATGTTGTGGGGTGGAACACTCTGTATACATCTACTAAGTCCATCTGTTCACACTTTTGGTTCAGGTCTGTTATTTCTTTGCTGAGTTTCTGTCCAGTTGACCTGTCTCTTTGTGTCAGAGGGGTGTTTAGGTCCCCTATTACAATAGTGTTATTAGTTATTTGGTTTTTCACGTCTGTTAAGATTTGACTTGTAAAGTTAGGTGCTCCATTGTTTGGTGCATAAATGTTTAGGATTGTTACCTCTTCCTCTTGCAGCTTTCCCCTAACTAGTATGTAATGGCCTTCTTTATCTCTTTTGATTGTTTTTGGTTTGAAGTTTACATTGTTTGCAAACATTATAGCTACCTCTGCTTTTTTCTGGGGACCTGTTGCATGGAGAATTGTTTTCCAACCTTTAACTTTCAACCTGTGGATTTCTTTTTGAGTAAAATGTGTTTCCTGTATACAGCATATCGTTGGATTGTGTTCCTTAATCCACTCTTCCAATCTTTTCCTTTTGACTTGTGAATTGAGGCCATTTACATTAATGGTTATAATGGCTATATGTTGGCTTATTCTAGTCATGTTATTTACTTGTTGTTGTTTTCCTTCTTTTGCTGACTGTTTAATTACTTGTTCTGTTTCGGCAGTTATTTCTATTGTTGTTCTTGGGATTGTGGTCTCTTTTTTCTCTGTCTAGAATATCTTTTAGTGCTTTTTCCAATGCTGGTTTGGCACTCATTAAGTTCTTAATTTGTTCTTTGTCGTGGAAATATTTTATTTCTCCATCGAATTTGAGGGATAGTTTTGCAGGATACATCAGTCTGGGTTGGAAGTTGTTTTGTCTCAGAATCTGTAGTATCTTGCTCCAAGCTCTTCTTGATTTTCATGGTTTCTGTTGAGAAGTCTGCTGTGATTCTGATGGGCTTTCCTTTATAGGTGATCTGTTTCATTTCTCTGGCAGCTTTTAATATTGTGTTCTTTTGCTATCTGGGATCTTGACTATTATATGTCTGTGTGTGGTTTTCTTTGGGTTATGGATCGTTGGGGTTCTACATGCCTGGATTAACTGTACCTCAGTATCTTTTACCTTGTTTGGGAAATTTTCTGCTATTATTTCAGCAAATAATCTTTTTATATTGTTTGTGTGGTCTCCTGCTGTTTCACTCACTCCCATTACTCGAATATTATTGCATTTTGCCTCATCTTGCAGCTGTTGGATTGATTTTTCTTGTGTCTTTGATAATTTTATGAGATCCTTCCTCTCATGGTCGTAAGCTGCCATGCTGTCTTCAAGGTCTGAAATTCTATCTTCGGTTTCATTTAAGCGGTTTTGCAAGCTTTCCATGGAAGTTTTCAAATCCTGGCAATCTCTTTGGACCTGTTTCATTCTTGGTAATTCATTCCTAAATTGCTCTTGTAACGTTTCCATTTGTTTCCTATTTTCTTCTAATCTTTTATGTATTTCTTCTCTATGTGTATGGAACATTTCTTCCATTATTGTTTTCAGTTCATTTTTTGTCTGAGAGATCATTGCAGGTATGTGGCTTATTTCTTCTTTAAGCTCTTTTATGGCCTGTTGGAGTTGTTTCATTTCAGATGCAATCGTTTCATAACTTGCAGGTATGTGGCTTCCTAGTTCCCCTGTATCTTCGCATTCAGAACTTGTTCTGGGTGGGGTTGAGTTCTGAGACTGCGTTTTGTTCTTCCGTCTTCCCATTTTTGAGTATCAGATTCAAAATATTGAGCAATAAATCACCCAGGCAGTTCACCAGGCAAAGGTCTGCTGCAGAGGTTGCTCTAATGACTCCTTCTCTTCGGGAGAATGTCCCTTAAGCTTTCTGCTGAGAGTTCCGCTTAAAAGGCTGTTCAGATGCTGGTTTGCTACTCCCTACCGAGAGACCTGGGTGGGGTGTGTAAGACTGCTCCCCCGCCCTCCCAGGGTTCCCTGCAGGTATAGGGACGGATCTCCTCCCCCACTCGGTGATCTTGTCGCGAGCGCAGTTAGCTCACCAGTTTTCGGAGTCCCTGCAGGCAGGAAGGTTCCAAAGTGCCAGTTTTTTGTGCTATGCTTGCGATCTGCCGCTCGCCGCCACTTCTGTTTCCTCGTGCTCTCTGGGTCTGGGGAAGGGAGTGGGATGCTCCGCTCCTTTGTGCTCCTCGTGCTGCCTCAGCCTTGGACTGCAGGCTGGTGAGGGCCTTGGCTGCGCCGCCTGCCTGATGCACGCGAGATCTGAGACCGCCCAGCGTTGCCGCTGCTAAAAAAGCCAATTTCTGATGGGAGTCGCTGGAAAGCTGTGAGTTTGTTTTTTAAAGGTAAACAAAATTAGCAAACTATCAGCTAAACTTAAGAGGAGGGAAGATGCAAAATCAGAAGTGAAGGAAAAGACTATGCAAATGAGACCAAAGAATAAAAAAGAACATGAGACTCAAGGAACAGTTATATGCCAACAAATTGGATAAGGTATAATAAATGGATAAATTCCTAGAAATATCCAACACATGAAGACCGAACATTGACAAAATAGGTCTGAACTATGATTATGAAGGAGATTGAGTCAGTAGTGAAGAACCTGCCAGTAATGAGAAGCCCAGGACCAGATGGCTTTTCTAGTGGATTCCAGCAGACATTTAACAAATTAAAAGCATTTTTTTTCAAATGCTTCCCCAAACAGGAGGAAACAACTCTAAACTAATCATGTGTTTAACATTACCTTGGCATCAAAGATTCTATAACTAGAGAAGACAACTGGCCAATATTCCTAATCAATACAGTTGTAAATATCTTTAATAAAACTCTAGTAAACTGAGTTCAATAACACATTAAAATACACACCATGACCAAGTAGAATTTATCCCTAGGAGGTGCAAGAATGTTTCATCATATAGAAATCACTTTGCAGCACATTGCTTGGTTACTTTTCTCGTTGCTGAAACAATATACCTGATATTCAAAGAAGGAGAGATTTATCCGGCTCACAGTTTGTGGATGTTTTGGTTCATAGTTGGCTGGCTCCAAGGCAAGGTGGCGTGGCAGAGGGCCATCACAGAGGAGAGGTAGCTCATGGCAAGCAGAAGGCAGCAGGGCAGTGAAGTCGCAAGGAAGTAGCAAGCAGCAAGCAGTGATTCTTTTTCTGTCCCTTATATTTTATCCAGACTACCTACCCTCAGGGCAAGTAATGCTCACACCCGGGGTAGCATCGCACTGTGAATCAGGTCCTGGTATCACGTCTTTGGTCCCAGCAGCACACCTTCTAGATCCAGCCACCTCCAAACAGCCCCACCTATGACCACCTAAGGCTTTAAGGCAACCTCTAGATACAAGCCACAGCACATATTAACAGAGCTAGTTACTAAAACACAATTATCTAGATAAATGTAGAAAAAAAGCATTTGACAACGTTCAACATTTTCAAGATAAACACACTTAATAAGCCAGGAATAATTGGAGAGTACTTTGTTATAATAAAGATCATATATGAAAATTCCACAGCAAACATCATTCTCAATAGTGAAAAGGAAACTCTTCCTCTAAGACCAAGAATAGAGGAAAGGTGTGCATTCATGCTGCTGCTATTAAATATAATATCAGGAGAACTAGTAGCAAACCTATGGCGCATGTTTGCAGCAGGCTGTTTGTATCATTGAAATCTCTAAAAGGTTTGTCATCACTGTTCTAAACAGAGGAGTTAGTCAGGAAAAAAATAAAAGGCACCCAAGTTAGAATGGAAGAAGTAATATTATCTTTGCAAATGACACGCTCTTTTATGTAGAAAATTTTAACCTCTGTGCAAAGAACCTCTGTTAAACTAATACATGAATTCAGTGAAACTGATACAAAATCATTTGTGTTTCTATACACAAACCATGAACTATCTGAATAAAACTAATTAAGGACCTAAGCCTGAAACCCTAAAGTAAAACTCCTACAAGAAAATATAGAGGAAAAGTTCAATGACCTTGAGGTGGGAAATAATTTCTTGAGTAAGACACGAAAAGACAGACAACAGCAACAGAAAAGCAAAAGCAGGCAAGCGCGATGCATCTAGCTAACAAACTTCTGCACCACAAAGCATACGATCAATAGCCTGAAGAGCAGCCTACAGAACGGAAGCAAGTGTCTGCAAACTGTGCATCTGGTAAGAGATCTACGTTCAAAATATGAGGCGCTCCTTCAGCTCAGTCTGTACATAGCCCCACTTAAACGAGCCCATGAAAACGCGGGCTAAGAACTAATAGATGTTCTCCAGAGGACATGTGACCAACATGAAGATGAACAGGGGCCCAGGAGCACTAAGCATCAGGGAAACTGCCTGAGTGATTTACCTGAGTAATGAAATCACAGCTGAGTGAGGCGGTTATCGGGGCCAAAGGATGGAAAGAAAGTGTTGGCCAGCATGTGGAAAAGTGGAGCCCTTGCCTGCTGTTGGTAGAAATGTAACTGAGAAGTCCCAAGGCAGCCAGCCTCGCCCCCCTGTGGGAAAACTTTAACTCTCAATATTTCTCTCCTTCCCTTACCTGTTCCACCTCAGTTCCCCTCGGCCACAGAGATATCCCCGCCCTCATCCGCTCTGGCAGTTCACCTGCTCGGGTCATTCTGACCTGGGCAACTCCTGCCATCAGGCTTCTGGCCTGGACGCCCACCCGGCCGCTCAGGGCTCGGCCTGTTCTGGCCCAGGGACATTTCCTTACCCCACCCCACCCGCGCCAGAGAAAAGAGCTTAAAGGCCCACGCTTTCCTCCGCTCGGGGCTACCTTGGTCCGCTAGGTAGCCTGCTACTCTGTCCCTCCCCCGATAAAGACTTCTCTCGTGTCAGAAGGTCTGGTCTGGTTCCATGTGGGTCTCGGTTTCTATCAATAACGTGCTTCAGGCACTTAGGAAAACTGTATATAGGTTACTCGAAAAGAAAAGAAAAGAAAAGAAAAGAAAAGAAAAGAAAAGAAAAGAAAAGAAAAGAAAAGAAAAAAAACTGTATCACTGCATGCACATCCTCCTTCAATCCCCATTCGTGTTCACTTACCATGCTTCCGGTTTCCCAGTGATTCATCCGCTGTTTTTACTAAGCAGTCTTTACGTTTGGGTAGCTGCTTCCTTTTATGTTGCTTTTTGATGGTGGTGAGAAAGATTACAACATTTTATCCATGTACATGAATATGAATGATGCTTTTACTGTTTTATGTAGAATAAAATATGTCCTAATTTTTTTGAAACAGATTTCCCACACAGAAGCAGTAGAGCTGAACCTCTACCAATTGAGGTAAGGAAAGTTGGAAGAGAACTTCTAGTAGCCATTATTTTGTAAAGGGATAAAACAGTTGTAACTGGAGAAATAATTGTAGATGGGAGGAAAAAAAAAACAAACCACCCAGGATATTATTCAGTGATTGCATAGTTATTTCCATTAGGGAAATATTTATATTGTTGCCTGATTTTTAAAATTAAAATTATTCTCAAGAAAGAGAGGGTTCAGCACCGAACAGGAACATTTAAGGATACATATGAAAGTAGGGGACCAAAGGTGTTGAGGAAAGAGATGAAAAATAAGAAAAAAAACATGGAGTTTTGTGTAAGATCCTAGAAATGGATGACATCAACCTAACTGTGCTTTTGACTCTTTCTCACCAAAATCTTGTATCATTTTCTAAACTTAGTCCATGGAATATTATATATTTCAGGCCAGCCTGGGTGACATAGTGAGTTCAAGGCCAGCCTGAACTACATAGCAAGACCCTGTCTCAAAAAAAAAAAAAAAAAAGAGGTTGCTCATTTATAAAATCCAAAAATACATGAATAAATGTGTTATAAAATAAAACACTGCCATTTTCGATAATATTTTATTGTCCAAGATTTTAGGCAAGTAGAGAATTTCTCATTGTCTTTTATTAAGGAATGTAATAATTTACAAATACTAATAATAACATGACAAAGAATAGGGTACAACTGATTTCATTTTAAATGCTCTCTAGTGAATCATGATCAACTGACAGTTTTGTTGGTATATTTTTTAGTTGCTGGAAGATGATAGGAAAGACCTGACGATCCCAATTTTGAAGATTGAAGACCAAAATGAGGAAGTGGCTGCTGCTCCAGGGACTGACAAAGCAGTATCTCCACCCACAGACGCCCCAGTGTCCATTATGCCCACCCTGACAGTTACAGAGGAGGGGCTGCTACTGCCTTTCGACGAGCAGCAGCCCAAAGCCATGCTAGAGGATAAAATGAAAAACACACTGTTCCCGCCAGTAGTAAGACTGAGAAACGCACACCCAGGCATTTTAAAATCAGACGCATCTGCAGCAAAGGTAACGTTGAGAAATATCCCCGTAAGCCCAGTGGAAGTGAGGGGGAATGCAGGCTCATCTCCTGCTGAAATTAGGTGGCCAAGCCACTATCTAAACTTAGCTCAGAGAAAAAGTACAAGCTTTCTTTCCCCAGATTGGAGACCAAAAGGTAGCTTTAAAAGATAAAATCCAAAAGAAGACCTTGAATTAAAGGGGTCTACCTTCATATTTGAAGAACAAGGTGAGCAAATAAAAATAATTTGGTTTAAAAAGCAAATGAAAAACAAATAGATTGAAAATACATTTTAATGGCACCCACTAGAAATATTTTTAAGTGTATTAAATATTCCTATCCCACTTACACTGACCAAGAAAGCCTTTGAAGACATAGCAAAGTAATTTGAGATGCCAGTTATGTGAACTAATGTCCTAGACTTGTGAAAATTTGAGCCTAAAGTATAATAACAATAACAAAAAATAAATTCAAAGGAAATTTAAAAGCCTGGAAAGTTATTTTAGTGGATTTTTAAATAAAACTGTTACAGGAAATAGCATAGATTCTTGTTACAGATAATTTTGTAGGTTTAAAATGAGAATGATCTGACTATAAATTTAAAGGCACCCCAGAGTAAAATTTTTCTCAAAATAATAATTACTTAGACCTTTACAAGTATTTGAATTAGTATTACAAATGAATTTCTAAATCAATATTAATGTCTGTACAGGTCAAAGAGTAAGGTGTTTGAGTTTTAAAGTACTACCTTGAAAGACTTCAACTAGTTCAGGTACCTAAATCTGTAGACCTATTTCTTCATCCTTTCAATGATATATCAGACTAGGTGGTTTCTAAATTCCTTTCCAAGTTTCAAAAGATACAATGTTACTAAATATCTCTCACTGGGAAACTATTCCTTTTACTGACTATGAAAGTAATGCACAGTCAGAAAATTTAGAAAGCTGTGAGTGGCATAAAAGACAATGTAAATAAAATCAATTATAATTCTATGGCCACATTTAACAATTTTATTTTATCATAGTCTTTGGTATGCATCTCTATACTTTGTTTTTTAAAACATGATCAGATTATACGTATTTTTATATTATGCTGTTTATGAGCTAGCATTTTAAGCATGCTACCTGAATTTTCTGAAGCATTTCTAGGTGCAGAATGTCCTCAAATATGAATGTCTCATCATTTAAAGAAAACTTTCCACATTGCAGGGCATTAAATTTGAAACTGACACCCTTTTACTTATTTGGATATGTGATTATCTAATTGTCTATGTAAATGACATGTTGGCAAGTTATTCTCCTAATAATTGTGCAGTTTCACATTCTTACCAACAGTATTTGAGTGTTAATGGTCTTTAAGGATTAAAACTTGTGTGTATTTCTTAGTCATACTGGTTTTTCTCTCCCATAAGTAGACAGATCGTACCCTTCACCTGTTTTTCTCTTTTGAAGACTTGGAGCTTTTGCTTAGATTTTATGAGTTCTCTTCATTTTAAGGGTATTCACCACTTGCATAGGCATGCTACTCTCCCGTAGTTTCTAGTTTGACTTTTATTTATTGTCTGATTTTCAAAATGTTCAGTTTTCATTTGACGAATTGTTACTGGTGAATCGCTTCTCAAGAGTCTGCGGAACTGATGTGACGTTGGATTTTAGCTGGAGTTACAGTCCTCTAGGAGCTTGGCTGAGCTGGATAACGCGTGCCCTGTCACTTCCACAATCAGTACTTTGACGGAAACAGTTGTAGAGCTGAGGTCAGCTGGGCTGCACGGACATATGGTTTGATCCCCCTGTCTCTGTCTCTTAGTAGTTACCCCTCTCCCTTTCTTTGTGTCCTCTTTATACGCTTTCTCTGTGCCAGCCTAACTTCTTGTCTTGCAGCTTATGTCTCCCAAAATATGAAAACAGACTTAAGGTTTTGGCTTAGAATCAGCACATGTTCACTTCCACTGTGTCTGTTACAGCAAATCTCAGACTTAGTTGTGATTCAACACGGGAGGGGACTACAGAAAGGCAGGAACCGTGGGAGGCGTCGCTTATCAGGGACCACAGTGGAGATTAACTGCCGCAGATGAAGCACCGAGCCATTTGTGTCCCTTCTACATGAAAAATTCATTGACTTCCCTTCCAGATCTTAGTCTCCCGTTATTCCTACCTCAGGGTCAGACTCAAAATGCAGATTTCAGCATCTGAATGGATCCATGTGGACGACACTCCGGGGGCATGGCGCCTTTCAATTCACACACTCACCTGCGAGCTGAGGAGACCAGCTGTCTGTCTTATATGGAAGCGTGAGTCAGGAGCAGGAACACTGGAATAGATGCTTGCATTCCAAAGGCAGGAGGAGGGAAGACACGAACCATTTAGCTGTCCACAGATCGTAATAATTCTGAAGGTCTTGGCTTTTCCCTGAGCTGTTGGCTTTCCCCTATGAATAGTCATATTTTCGTAAGATATAATTTTTGTCTGTAGTTTAATATATTTAGAGTTTCTCTGGATAGTCCAAAAAAGTGGGGTTTCAAGTGCCTACTTTTACTTTAAACTTTGTCATTAGTTCTTTCAGCTCAAAACACCATGATTCTCTTAAAGATTTTGTGGGCTGCCTGTGTAACAGATTATTATATTAATTAGCAAATATGACACCCTAAGTATCTTCAAGAAAGGTCCTTGTCTCTTTGGGCTGAGAGTCAGGGTGCTGTGGCACAGTATCCTTAATTTTAGGGGTGCTCCTGTCTAGCCAAGAGGGGCTAAGAGTCTTAGAATCAATTATCTGGCTGAGGGGGTCTCTGAGGTATTACCTTAAATGTTTCTGAGCTTTTGACAGCAAATCTTAGAGCCACACGGTGATCTTGGCCTCGAGGGCACATTTTACCAGCAATGTTTCAGGTTTTGTTTTTGCCCTGAGGGCCTTTCTTACTCTGATAGTCATTCACAAGGAGAGGCTTGGGTGATAAGCAGTTTTGTTTCTCAGCACCAGGAAATTTTTGCTCAGTTGTTCTTTTTAAGTTCACTTCCGTTGACTTCTCTCTTGTCATACACACCTGAAAGGTGCCATCGGGCACTTTCAGCTTTCCACCTAGGAATCTCCATAGGTAAATACTGAAATTTGTTCTCACGGGTCCTCTCTAAGTTTCCATGTTAACACAGGGTGCGGTGTTTCCCGACTTTACACCACTGTAAGCAGTTGGTTGCCATTTTTACAGTATCCATTAAAAATTTCCTTCGGGCTCTTCCAGCATTCTCTTAAGAGTTTTCTTGAGACTCTAAACTTTTGACTACCATGTAGCCCCAAATTCCACATGCTTTGAATTTTTGTTATGGCTGCAACTAATCCCTCCATGCTAATTTTTATGTATTTGCTTTAAAAAATAATCAAAGTGACTATTACCTGAAAACGTTCATATTCTCTCCCTGCCCCATTCCTGTGCAGTGATTGTACTTATATGGAAAGTTGTGTTCCTCCTGCTATCAGCTGGGCTGTGTTATCTGGCTGCTCTGCTGGATGAATCAGTTCCCAGCCAGCCTGCTCACATGTTTGGGGCCTTCCTGGAAGTGACAGCAGGTCTGATCTCAGTTGGGGCCATGGGGTGGCTGAGCCATGGACTCGGTGTAGTTCTAGGTTCTCTTGTTTTTTATATGACCTCTTCATATGTTTACTTGCATTAAGGTAGCCAGTCTTATCATATGATAAGCATAAAGTGTTAATTGGAGATCTTTATATACATAATATATAAAGTTGGAGATTTATATACATAACATATAAACGTACATAGTCAGCCTTCCATAGTATCAGCAGGTTCCGTATCTGCAGATTTAAACAAGTGTGCATTGGAAACATTCTAAAAATTAATGTGCCTGTACGGGCCATGTATGGAAACTTTTGTCATTTTTCCCTAAGCAGTGCAATATTACAACTATTTTCATAGCATTTATATTGGGTATTATTAGTAATCTGGAGATCATTTAAAGTATGTAAGAAGATATATATGTGTTATATGCAAATACTCTGCCATTTTATATAAGGGATTCAAACATCTCAGGGTTCTAGCATTATGGGGAATGGGAGCCTGGAACTCATCCCCCACTGATACAGAGGGACAACCCTTACAGCCTATCCCATGGTAGGCTGATTCAGTCTCTAAAAATGTCAGGATGTAACCCCTAGATTTTGTAAGATTTTGTGATCCTGTACGGCAAAGACTGCAACTGTGACTAGGTTAAAGGTCTGGGGACGGGGAGATCACTGTGGGTTATTCAGGTGTCCTGACATGGCGCCCTTATGAGAGACAGGCGAAAGACTTGACACGCAGAGGAGAAAGCCACGTAAAGGTGGAGCAGATATATGTGAAAATAGTCTACAGTACATCAAGCCAGCAATGCCAGTACTCCCCAGAAGCCAGAAGAGGCAATAATAGACCCCTCCCTACAGTTCCCAGTGATGGCATGTCCTACTGACACCTTGATTTTATCTCAGTGAAACTGTGACTTTGGACTTCTGGGCTCCGGAACTGTGTGAACATACATTTTGACTGGTTTAAGCCACCAGTCATATAATAATTTGTTATAACAGCCACACAAAATTAAAACAATGTCAAAGAGAAGCACTATTCTTCCCTGGCAGTGTGTAGTGGGGATTAGGCTACATCTCAGTTTTATGCAGTAGGTGCCCCAGTTTTACCTGCAGCTTGTACTACCTTCAACCCCTGCACCTCTTTCACATCAGTGAGGTTTATATCAAGGATGCCTGCTTTCTTCAGTCTGGGAACCCTCTGACTTGAAAAGCATCTGTCTGATGCTGAGAATTTTGTGATGGTCCTGTGGTCTCACAAGATAACTCTTCTTGATTTACGGAGAGATCAGACTCCCAGTGAAATATTAGTCAGGGCTATATTAACTACTGCTCATTGCCTAGTGTCTTTCATCTTTATTTCCGCTGTGCCCCTGGTCTCAGCTGTCACCTCTAACTTGACAAATTACAAATCTATATATAATGTTACAGTTCTCTTACTTGACCCCCACAACCTGTGGTCCACCATCTCCTAGAAATTTCCATTCTAATGTCTCATGAGCGGGAGGGCATTCATCAATCATTTCTTTGTTGTTTGTTCCTTGTCTTGTGTTTAGGGTATTTCCTTAAATTGCCCACCCTACTTCTGGTAGCCCAGTCGTTTTTACTTGACTTCTGAAAGTTTCTGTGGAATTAGCATTTACTGCTCAATTTTTCTTTCATTCACTTTTCATTTCCTTTTTATTCACCTTTTAGTCAATGATAAGTGTTTGAGTTCATTGCCACGTTGCTCATATTATAAATTCCCTCACACGTTTTTATTAGTATATTTTTGTGATCCATACTAAACACATCCATCGTAGGGAGTTGGTACATGTATTTACCACATCTTGATCCCTTTTATTTCTCCTTCCTCTGCTGTCTCCCCACCTGCAGAGCCCCTTGCAGTCTCCACAAAGTCGTACTATTTTCTACCATCTTTTTTAACCTTGCTCTTTAAATTAATTATACTTTATATTTCTTATATGAAAAACATCATGCAATATTTAATGTGCGCTTGGTTTATTTCATTTAGCATTATGATCTAATGATGCATAAATTTTCCTATAAGTGACTCAAATTTACCCATCTGTATTGGTAAATACCTACGTATCTGTGTATCTATCTATCTCATTTCTTTATCCATTTATCTGTTGATGGACATGTAGGCTGCTTCCAAGGTTTAGCGTCTATGAGTTTTGCTGCTATAAACATGAATATGTGTGTGTCCCTGTGAAATGATGCCTTCACTCTTAGGAAGATACCCAGAAGAGGCACAGCTGGGGCAAATGGAATTTCTATTTTTCATTTACTGAAGAATCTCCATAGTGGTTGTACTATTTTACAATCCCACCAGCAATCTATTTTATTTGTTTGGTACCAGGAATCAAACTCAGGACCTTGCACTTGCCAGGCAGGCATGTATGCCACTGAGCTATATCCCGGGGTTCTATAAGGGTTCCTTATCTATAAGGGTTCCTTCCCCCCACAACTACTTCACCAGTATTTGTTGTTTTTTGAGTTCTTCATGGTAGCCATTCTTTATGGAGTAAGATGAAATCTCAGGGTTGTTTTGATATGCATTTCTCTAACAGTCAAAGATGTTGAAAAATTATTATATTGGCCATTTGTGCTTATTCTTTTGACAAGAGTCTATTTACTTTAATTGCCCAATTGGGTCTTTTGAGGGTATAATAAGTTCATATATTCTAGATATTAGTGAAGGGGTAGCTGGCAAAAGTTTCCCCATTTTGTATGTTGTCACTTCATTTTGTTGGTGGTTTCCTTTGCTGGGCAGAAGATTTTTAATTTGATATCATCCCTGTCTTGGTTACTTTTCTCTCATTGCTGAGACAAAATACCCAATGCCCAAAATGAAGGAAGGAAAGGTTTATTTAGCTTACAGTTCATGGAGGTTTCAGTCCATACTTGGCTGGTTCAGAGGAAGAGTGGCACATGGCAGAGGGCAAACTGTTTATGGCAGCAGAGCGCAGCAAAAACAACCAGCAAAAGGGGGGAATGGCTGCAAGCAGCCTCCTTTTCTCCCCTACATTGTAAACAGCCTACCCCACCCAGGGGTCGTGAACCTCTCACACAATCTCCATGCCCTCCTCTTCCACAGGCTCAGGATGCCAGCTTCCTGCTGAATCACTCAGTTAAACCTCTAGATTCCTCAAGTTGACACAATGTATCAACTCTAACATTCCACCCCTTGTCAACTTGGGAATCAGACACATTTCTTTAAATCAGTTTCCAAATACAAAGACATGCTTGTAAGAACCGCATCGTTTTTCCCCCATACAAATGAAAATTAAACACCTCCAACATTTAAAGGCACAAAATAAACATTACCATTCCAAAAGGCACCAACAGGGTAATATAGAGCATTGGGACCAAAGCAGTTCCAAAATCCAGCAGGGCTAACATTCTGTCCTGTAATTCCACATCCAGCATCTGAAGCAACTTGTGGCACATTGTGAGCTCCAAAGGCCTCATGAGTCCACCTCTATGGCACTTCTGGTGGTTACAGCTCCCACAGCTTCTCTCTTAGGCTTGCTTTGCTCCCTCTTTGCAGCTTTCCTTAGATGATCCACGGTTCTGTCTTTTCTAAATTTCTGAGGTCTCCGGGGCACCTTTTGCTTCACACTCACAGCCTCACATATTGCCCTCTCAGGGGCACACTGCCTGGCCTCCCAGGCCTTCTGAAATCTGGGTGGAAGCCTCTTTAACCTCAGAACTCTTGCATTTTCCTTGCACCTAAAGCCAGGGCCATGTGGATGATGCCAAGGTCTGCTGCCACCTGGAGCAGTAGCTAAACTTTCCTCTCTCTTAGCCATAGGGGTCGAATGCCTGGATCGCTGGGCACACTGTATCCAATGCTGAAGAAAAAATTCTCTGTGCTGGCTCCATTCTGGAACCTGGTGTGGCCGCTGCTGCCATTCCGGAACATGGCACTCTTTGACTTCCTTCTCAGGGCAAGGTCTTTCACCTTTGCAGTTTTGAGGCTGCAAAGGGTGGAGGCTTGCTGCTTGTGAGGCCCTCAGGCCATCTATGCCATTCTCTTGTTCCTTCTCAGCCATAGAGATCTCCTCAGCCTTATCTTTGCAGTCCACAGCTTTACTGGAACTTCCTTTCTGGCCAAACTCACAACATTTTAAATCATCCTGCTGGGATCTTTGCTCTTGATTTTCAATATAAATCTGGCTAAAAGCCCCCAACAATAACCATGCCACTGCCCCAACATTCGATTGCCTTGAAATTTCTTATGCCAGATTAATCAGTTCGCTGCCGCCCTTAACTGCAGTCTTACGCAAAGTCTCTGGACACGAGCAAAATGCAGACAAACTTTCTGCCAAACCATAACATACATCATCTGGAGTCCAACAACCAATGCAATCCTTTCCAACAGAAACCTTCCAAACCCGGTCTTTACCGGCAGGATTTCTATTGGCCTTCTGGTCTTCCGAACTCTGACCAGAATCTCCCATACAGAACAGCCGAAGGCGTTCCCGTGCATCTCTTTCAGGCGACATCTCCAAACCTTTCCAAACTCTTCCCACAAGCCATTTCCAAAGGTTCTTGAACCACATAGTCAGGTATAGTCACAGCAACCACCCCACTCCACTGGTACCAAATTCTGTCTTGGTTACTTTTCTCTCATTGCTGAGACAAAATACCCAACGCTCAAAATGAAGGAGGGAAAGGTTTATTTAGCTTACAGTTCATGGAAGTTTCAGTCCATACATGGCTGGTTCAGAGGAAGAGCGGCACATGGCAGCGGGCAAACTGTGCATGGCAGCAGAGCACAGCAAAAACAACCACCAAAAGGGAGGAATGGCTGCAAGCAGCCTCCTTTTCTCCCCTACATTGTAAACAGCCTACCCCACCCAGGGGGCGTGTACCTCTCACACAATCTCCATGCCCTCCTCTTCCACAGGCTCAGGATGTTTACAAAGTAAGCATCCCAGCTTCCTGCTGAATCACTCAGTTAAACCTCCAGATTCCCCAAGTTGACACAATGTGTCAACCATAACAATCCCGCTTGTTGTTTCTTGGTGTTATTTCTTGTGCAATTGGGGTTCTGTTCTGAAAGTCCCTGCCTATGTTTGTGTCTTTAAGAGTTTTACCTAATTTATCTTCCAGCAGATTTTTTTTTCTCTCTTCACATCTAGGTCTTTGATAATCACGTTTTGATTTAATTTTAGTACAAGGTGGGAGATATGTCTAGCTCTGTTCTTCTGCGTGTGGCTCACCAGTTTTCCCAGCACCATTTTTATTCCAGCATGTGTTTTTGCTCCTTGGTCAGAGATCAGATAGCTGACGTGACGTGTTTTGGCATCCTCTTGTCTGTTCTATGGATCCATGTCTGTTTCATGCCAGGGCTATGCTCTTTTTATAGCTTTAGCTTTGTAATATAATTTGAAATCTGGGATTGTGATCCCTCCTGCTTTGCCTTTGTTGCTAAGCATTGCTTTTGTTATTCTGTCTCTCTTTTGATTCTGTGTAAATTTTAGTATTGTTTTTCTTTTTTTTTTTTTTGTCTAAAAAGACAAAAGACAGGGTCTTGCTGTGTAGTTCAGGCTGGCCTTGAGCTCACTGTGTATCCTGGCTGCTCTCGAACTCACAACAATCCTCCTGTCTCAGCCTCCTGAGTGCTGGGATTACAGGTGTGTGCCACCACACCCAGCTAGTATTGTTTTTCTAGTTTAATGAAAAATTAACTTGGTATTTTTATTGAGATTGCATTAAATCTATGTATCATTTTTTGTAATATAGTCATTTTGATAATACTGCTTCTGCCCATTCAGAAACAGAGGATGGCTTTCCGTTTTCTGATATCCTCTTCAGTCTCCTCAGAGTATATAATTTTTGTCATAGATGTCTTCCACTTCCTTGGTTAGGTTAATTTTTAGGTATTTAATTTTTTTTGAAGTTGCTGTGAATGGGGTTGTTTTCCCGACTTTTTTTGGTGGGTTCATAATTGGTGTCCATGGACAATATTGATTTTTGTATATTAATTTTGCTGAATATGTTTGTCAGTTGTAGGGGTCTCTTGGTGGAGTCTCTTTTTGGGAGGGGTCTTCTTTTGTTGTTGTTGTTGGTTTGAGACAGGGTCTCACTATGCAATTCAGGCTGGCTTTGAGCTCACTTTGTAGCCCAGGCTGGTCTCGACTCGCAAAGATCCTCCTGCCTCATCCTCTCAAGTGCTAGGATTATAGGCATACACCACCATGCCCAGCCATGGGGGGGGGTCTTCTATGTAAAGGATTATGTCATCTGCAAATAAGGGTAGTTTGACTTCTTGCATTCCTATACATGTCCTTTTTATTTCTCTTGCTTGATTGTTCTAACTTTTAAGTATTACATTGAGCAGAAGTGGTGATAGTGCTTACCCCTGTATTTTTCCTGATTTTAGCGAAAATATTTTCAGTTTTTCCCTTCTTTTAATATGTTGTTGGCTGTGGGTTTGTCACCAGTGGTTTTTGTTAGTTTGAGAATAGAGTTCTTCTGTATCTTATTATCAGGGCTTTATCATGAATGAATGTTGAGTTCTGTCAAAGGCTTTTCCTGCATCTGTTGAGATGATCATGTTATTTCTATCCTTGCTTCTGCTTAAGGGATGTATTACACTTACTGATTTAGATACACTGACTCACCCCTGAATCCCTGGGATGAAGCCAACTTGGTCATAATGAAGCCAATGTAGTTTAACTTGTTACATTCTCTTTGCCAGTATCTTGTGGAAGATTTTTATATCTAGGTACATCAAGGAGATTAGCCTCTGGTTTCATTTTTGTTAAGTCTTTGTCTGGTTTTCGTGCCAGTGTAATGGTGATTCCAGGAATGGGTTTGGCAGTGCTGCTCATCTTTCGTTTTCACTGAGTAGTTTGAGGAATATGGGCATTCGGTCTCCTCGAAGGGCTGGTGGAATTCCAAGGGCTGGTGGAATTCCGTGGTGACCCCATCAAGCCCTGGCTTTTCTTAGTTTATAGGGTTTTAATTACTGCCTATTTTTGGTCTATTCAAAGTTTTGATGTCACCTTGATTCAGTGGAGGTAATTCAGATGTGTCTAGTTCTCCTATTTATTGGAATATAATTTTTCAAAATAATTTCTCCTAATCTTCTGAATGTCAGGGATGTCTTTTGTGATTTTACCTTGCTGCATTGATACAGGTTTTTATCTTTCCTGTTTTGCTGCATTTGGCTAAGACTTTATCAGTTGGGTTTATCTTTTGAAAGCATTAGCTCTGATCCATTGATTTTTTGTATTTTTGTTAGTCTCAATTTCATTACTTTTTGCTCTGATTTTTTTGATTTCTCTCCTGCTAGTTTGGGGTTTGGATTGTACTGGTTCAGAAATCTTGAGATAGATCATTAGGTTATTTATTTGAGATCATTCTGTTCTTTTAATGTGTGTATTCACAGTGATAAATGTTTTCTTTTCTTTTCTTTACTCTCTCTCTCTCTCTCTCTTTTTTTTTTTTTTGGCGAAGACTAGGAGACAGTTTATTACAACAGTGGGCTTGACTGGGCTCTCATCTCAGAGTCAGAGCCCTGCCAGGTGGGGTTCCGGGGCCTTTCTGAGAAAGCAAGCGGGAGGTACAAAGGCAGATTTGTCTCATTATCATCGGAGGGATGGGTGACGTCATGGGCTACTGAGGCCGTTTAACATCTCAGGTTACATTATAAGGGTATCAGTTACATAAAGGCGGGGACTACAGCTCAAGTTACATTGCAAGGTCATCATATGCCCCAAGGCAGTAAAAACAGGGATTACACAAAGGAAGGAATGTTTTGTCTTGGCAGGCCTTTGTTTAAAATTTTAATTTCCCCATACATCTATATCTTGTACTTCAAGTAACTAATCTGAAGATCACAATATGCAATTTATTCATCACTGCTACTCTCCCAGTATCTTGTTTTGAAATTGTTTTATTTTTCTCTTTAAAATAAAAATTTAAGAATGTCTCTATAGTATCAGTAATAAATAACTGGGATCAAACACGACTACTCCCCAAGATGGCGGCAAAAAGAGAACTCTGTACTATGTATAAATCTAAGTTTATAGCGTACCAATAACTAGAAAACATTGGTTTAAGAAATCAGAGAGGGCCTAAATAAATGGATAAACACAACGTTAAGTCAGTTCTGACAGACAGGCTCGACATAATCCCAGGCAAATTTTAGCATAGCCACAAAGATCGATGGAACAGAACACAGTCCAGAAATAGAACTGCAGAAACACAGGCTGTAAGTGATTCTTTTTTTACAAAAATGAAAAATAATTTAATGGAGAAAAGACATCCTTTGTCAACAAATAATACTGGAACAACTATCTATTCACACACAAAACAATAAACCTTGAGCAACTCTTTATTCCTAATAAAAATTAAGCCGAATAGATCACAAATCTTTCTAGAACTATGAGAGTTCTATAACAAAACAGAGAAGCAAATCTTTGTGACTGAGGCAAAATTTTTTAAAAGTCTTTTTTAAAAAATCATGTCGAATCTATAGATATGTAATTCAGAGATTTACAAGTGATTTATTGAAAAACATTATATTTGTACTTTAGGATATCTTTACCTAGGATTGTATTATCTGGAGAATTTATGAGAAAATAATTGACCTCAAACCTTTCATATTCCTTATTTGTACTGTTCTCCACTACACGAGAATGGTCACGGGATTTTCAAAATAAGCTTACATACATAGGGTTTCTCCCCAGTGCGACTTCCTTCATGTATTTGACATTCTGTCTGCTGAATGCTTCCCCACATTGCTTATACATATAGGGTTACCCCTCAGTGTGACTTACTTTATGTTTGCAAAATGAGGATTTAGTAGTAAACCCTTTCCCACACTGCTTACATACATAGGGTTTCTCTCCACTATGAGCTGTTTCATGTTTTTGGCAATAAACATGTGACCTGAATGCTTTTCCACTTTGCCAGCATACATAGGATTTATCCCCGAGATGATTTCTTTCATGTTTTTGACAATGACTGTGTCTCCTGAAGGCTTTTCCACATTGCTTACATACATAGGGTTTCTCCCCATTGTGAACTCTTTCAAGTCTTTGACAATGACTGTCTCTGGAAGGTTTTCCCACATTGCTTACATACATAGAGTTTCTCACTAGTGTGACTTCTTGCATGTCTTTGACAATATTTACGTGTCCTGAATGCTTTCCCGTATTGCTTACATATGAATGGAGTCCCCTCATTGTGACTTCTTTCATGGGTTTGAACATCACTGGGTTTGCCTGGAGGTTTTCATACTTTTGTACAATGGTCTTCTCTCCAGGGTGAGTTCTTTCCCTAAAATCACAGTAGGTTTTCCCACATTGCTCATATTGATAAGGTTTTTCTCCAGCTGTAGCCCTTGCATGCT
This sequence comes from Dinomys branickii, assembly GCA_004027595.1. NCBI lineage: Eukaryota > Metazoa > Chordata > Mammalia > Rodentia > Dinomyidae > Dinomys > Dinomys branickii. The sequence continues at coordinate 5,900 of PVLD010024058.1, read as the reverse complement.
TCTGAAAGGACTGGAAATCACCATAAGTTCTTCCACCTTTATTACATTTATGCAGCTTCTCTTCACATCCCACGTACTCGTGGCTTCAGTCCAGCGTGAGCTCTAGTGGGCTCATTCGGTGATAGATGACCCATCAGGGATTTTCTATAAGCAAAGTTTTCAGCTGGTTTTCAACCAGTTTGCTTCAGATTAGTATCTGGAGTCTGAAGGAATATTTATTTCTTCGTGTTTCTTCCCAACCTTATATCGATAGCATTTCTCTACTTCTTCATTTCTTAGATTTGTCCAGCTAGCTCTGTATTCTTTCTCTGTGTTTGTATTCATCTTGTTGGCACGTGTACGTGGCGCATCTTACTTCTTCAACTTCCCTTTGCCCTCGCTGTCTTCTCCCCTCCCTCCATCTCTAGTTCTCCTTCTCACCTGCAGAAGATCTATCTTTTGTAATCTTGCGCTTGTATCTTTTATTTTGCTCTTAAGTTATTTACATTTAGGGTTTCTCATAGAAGTGAAACCATGCACCATTGTGCTTGTGTCCCTGATTTATTTCACTTGCTATAATGGTCTCAAGGCACATTCATTTTCCTACAAATGACTCAAAATTATCTTTACTGTTGGCTGAGTAATACTTTGTTTTACACACACACACACACACACACACACACACACACACACTTCTCTATCCATTCATCTGTTGGAGGGCATAGACTGTGCAGCTGTAAACCTCAGTGGCCCTGAATCACTGTGATTTGATATCGAGTCCTTTGGTAAGACCTAAAAGGGGAATGGCTGGCTCAATCGAATTTATGTTTTTAGTTTTTTTGAGGAATCTGCATACCGATTTCTGTATAAACACCATGTGCCAACCGATTGTGCTGCTGGAGCGCCTCCATATTTATTTCCACAGTGACTGTACCACTTGATGTACCCACCAAATATGCGGAAGGGTTCCCTTTATTTCACAGCAATTTTAGCATTTGTTATTATGTGATTTCTTGATAGTACCCATTCTTCCAGTGTTATAATTTGCATTGTTTTCATGGCCAATGATGTTGAACTAGCTGTTTATTTCAATTGCCCAATTTTTGGTTGGGTTTTTTGCTTTTTGGGGGGGGGAGGTCAAAGGTTTTTTTTTTAGTTCTCTATATATTCTGTATATTAATCCTCTGTCTTAGGGACAGCTGGAAAAATGTTTTTCCAGTCATAGGTTATCCCTCTCTCCATGAGTTTTTTCCTTTGCTATGCAAATAAACTTGATATAATCCCATTTATTGATTGTGCAATTGGGATCTTGTTCAAAAAGTCCTCACCTACGCCTGTGTATTTGAGTTTTACCTACCGTCTTAGTTACCTTTCTCATTGCTGAGACAAAATAACCAATGTCCAGAGTTATTTAGCTCACATTTTGTAGAGGTTTTGCTTCATAGCTGGCTAGCTCTAAGGCAGGGTGGTGTGGCAGAGAGGTATTGCAGAAATGAAACAGTTCAGGGCGTGGCAGGGCAGGCAGAAGGCAGCAAAACGGCAAAATAGCAAAGCCGCAGCAAGCACCAGCACCAGCACCAGCGCACTTTGTGTCCCTTATATTCTAGCTACGCTAGGGCAAGTGGGCCACCCAGGGTGGGCCTTCTCATTATACACACCCAGAACTATGCTCCCCTAAAATCAGTGGATTAATTTAGTAATCACACATCCTTAATCCCTGCATCACACACACTAGATCCAGCCACCTCTGAAAAGCCCCACGTATGACCTCATGAGGCTTTGGTGGGGGGACATCCAGACAGAAGTCACAACACCTACTTTACCTTCCAGAAGATTGTTTCTGCTTTGATACCCAGGTCCTTGATGCATTTTCATTTCATCTTAGTTCATGGTGAGAGATATGGGTCCCTATGTCTTCAAGACTTCTACTTACTTTCTCTTCCATTAGATCTAGTGTTCCTGTTTTAATATTTAGATCTTGAAGCCATTTTGATTTTATTTTGGTGCATGGTAACAGGCTTGGGTCTAGTTTTAGTCTTCAGCACGTGGAAAGCCAGTTTTCCCAGCACCATTTATTAAAGAGGCCATCTTTCTTCCAGTGAACATGTTCAGTCCCTTTGTCAAAGATAAGGTGGCTGAGCGTGTTTGTGGTTGTGGTTGCATCTTCTATTCTGTTCCATTGATCTTCAGGTCTATTTTTTTGCCAATACCATGCTGATTTTATCACAGTAGCTTTGCAGTATAATTTCAAATCAGGACTTGTGATACTTCCTGCCTTGCCTTTGTTGCCCAGGATTGCTTTTGCTATTCTGGGTGTCTTCTGGCTCCAGATAAATTTTAGGAATGTTTTCTTGAGGTCTGTGAGGTACACCAATGATATTTTCATTGGAATTGCATTGAACCTGTGTAACAATTTTTGGAGCATGGCCATTTTCGCAATGTTGGTTTTTCCTATGCATGAGCAAGAAATATCTTTCCATTTTTGAAATCCTCTTCAATTTCTTTTTTCAGATAGTGTGATTTTCACTGTATAGATATTTTACTTCTTTTGTTAAATTACTTCCTAAGTATTTCAGTTTTTTAGATGCTTTTGTGAAAGGTATGGTTTCCCTTATTTCTCTTTCAGTATGTTTGCTTTTTGTGTTTAGGAATGCTATTGATTTTTTTTATTTTAAAGACAAAAGAATGGAGATATATAAACCAGAATAACACAAAAACAATACAGGAAATACAAAATTAGAGAGAATTTAGTAGGGAATTAACACTGGATCCTGTATTACATAATGTTGTCTTTGCATTTGTTTCTCAGTTAAACAGATGATGGCTCATTCAATGAATCAGTTTTCTCCACCCTCATCTCTGTTGTTCTCCCACCCAATCAGTCATCTTCCCTCTGATAATAACTGTACTTTTTGGTTTATTTACTCCCTCAGGCTCTGACACTGGGAAGAGACATGGCTGCTTCAAATTATGCTGTAACAAACATGGGTGTACACAAACTGGTATGGCAGGAGGTTGAAAAGCATCCATCCCCAAAGACGGTAGCTGGCAGGGAACCAGATTCACTGTGGTCAAGCCCCCATTAACAAGCCCTCAAGGCCACTGGGGGTCTGGTCGAGTCAGAGGGGTTACCCAGCAAACCGCCAGGCTCCACCTTGATACAGTGTGTCTGGAGGCCTAGTCAAGTCCTCAGGGCTACCCTGGCTGACCTCCAGGCTCCGCCTGACGAGGGCGCTCCTGGCGACCCTGTTGAGTCCATGGGGTCGCCCCCCTGGACTGCTGGGCTCTGCCCCATCGCTGTGCTGCTGGAGGCCTGGTGCAGGTCTTCAGGGTTCTCGTGTAACCTGAAGGGAGCCACCCCTCAGGCTGCTGAACTCCCCTTTAAGGCCCCCAGGGTCCCCTTATAGGGCAGTAGTGTCTCCTTGCAGGCTGCCTATGACTCTTTGGAGGCTGTCTCCACCCAGCTAGAGAACCGGGTCTGCCCCCTAGTTCCAGGTCTTCATCTCCTCCCACCTCTCAATCTGCAGTGTTGCTGCTCCTCACCCCTTGCAGCTGGGCATTGGGTGCACTTACGATGCTGGGCACAGGTGGCATGGGGTCTCCCCCACCCGTGCTCACTGTGGTAGTCCAGGGTGTGTACTAAGTTTAGTTATTAGTTCTAGGAGAGAATTGGAGGATTTTCTCGGGTCTCCTGTGTAGAGTATGTTGTTGTCTCTTGGACTCCAGGACTGCTGCTTTTCATGTAATTTGTCACTATGGGTTCATACAAGGTTCATATATGCAAGCAGTATGAAGTCCCTCTTGGTGCTCATATTAGTAGTTTAGGGAAGCCCATAGACTCAGCCTATTGCTGTCAGGAACATATGTTGAGTGCTTGGGCCACCAAGACTCAAGGTGCTCAGAGATGGAGTTCAGGGTGGGAGCTGAAGCCCGGTAACTCAGTCCGTGCTTCCTGCTTGGTGTTGGAGTGAGAAGGGCATGGGGCCGTGTGAGCCACCTCCATGTGCTGCTCTCTCTTGCTGTTGTGCTCCAGTTCCCCTTTGTTCATTGGCTGGATCCCTGGGAGCTGCTGTGGCCCTGGGGTCGCTGCTGCTGCTCTCCGCTGGTAGTTGCTCACACAGTGGGGAGGCAGGAGGCCACAGCCTCGGGTCAGGTGTAGAGCTGGGTGTGGTGGGCTCTGTACTGGTTGCTTTGACTCTGCCTTGCCTCGGTGCTGATTAGAAAGGTTGCTGCAGAGTGGAGATTCTGTTTTAGTGGCTGTTGTAACTTCTCATCCTCACACTGGGTTCGACACCACCTCCCGACCGCCACTGTCTCTTTTCCGGGCTGTGCTTTCTCTTCTCCAGTCCTGGACCAGCTCTTGGAGCTCTGCTCTCCCCTGGCTGAGTCAGGAGGCTCCCATGAGCATGGGCCTCCTAAGCTGAAGCTATGAGTGCCGGAATGAGGCAGTGGGCTGAGGGTGTGTTTAGAGCGGTGACTCCCTCCTCCTCTGCCTCCTCTTCCTCCAACTGGGCCATGGCAGCCCTCTGAGCCTTTCCTCCAGGAGAGTTCTTGTTTGCTCTTTCTGAGGGCTGCAATTCTCATTTCAGATCCTTCCTGGGTCCAGGGGACCCACTTCTCTCCTCCTTGTCTTTCTCATCTTGCTATATTCCAGTGTCTGGATGGTGATCCTCTGGGAGGACCTTTCTCTGCTACTTACCCAGTCGCCATCTTCCCGGAAGTCTGCTATTGATTTTTGTGTGTTGACTTTGTATCCAGCTACACTACTGAATTTGTTGATTAATTTTAGGAGTCTTTTGGTGGAGTTTTTTGAGGCTTCTGTATAGAGTATCATGTCATCTTTGAATAAAGATAATTTCACGTCTTCCTTTCCTATCTTTATTCCTTTTATTTCTCTCTCTTGTCTAATTGCTCTGGCTACTGTCTCCAGAACTATGATGAGTAGGAATGGTGACAGTGGACATCTTTATCTTGTTTCTGATTTTAAAGTGAAAGCTTTCAGTCTCTGTCCATTTAATATGATGTTGGCTGTGATTTGTCATAGATGGCTTTTATCAGATTGAGATAAAGTCCATCTATGCCAATTTTCTGTAGGGTTTTTATCATGAATAAGTGTTGGACTTTGTCAAAAGCTTTTTCTGTATCTATTGAGATGATCATGTTATTCTTGTCGTTAGCTCTGTTGATAGGGTGTATTATATAGATTGATTTGCATATATTGAACCATCCCTGCACTCCTGGGATGAATCCTACTTGGTCATGGTGTGCTATCTTCTTGATGACTTGCTGCATTCTATTAACTAATATTTTATTGAGAATTTTTGCATCTATGTTCATTAGGGAGATTGGCCTATAGTTCTGTTTTTCAATTAGTTCTTTTTGTGGTTTTGGTATCAGGATAATACTTGCCTCCAGGAATGAGTTTGGGAGAATTGTTTCCCTTTGTATTTCTTTAAAGAGTTTGAGGAGAATTGGTATTAAATCTTCTCTAAATTTCTTGTAGAATTCAGCTGTGAATCCATCAGGATGTGGACTTTTTTGGTTGGTAAGTTTTTTATTACATTTTCAATTTCACTGGATGATATTGGGTTATTCAAGATTTTTATATCTTCTTGATTCAGACTTAGTAATTCATGTGTATCTAGCAATCTGTCCATCTCTTCTGTGGTTTCTATCTGATGAGAGTAAAGATTTTCAAAGTAGATACTGATGATCTTCCGAATTTCTACAAGATCTGTAGTGATATCACTCCTTTCATTCCTTATTGCATGCTTTTGAGGTTTTTCTTTCCTTTTTTGATAAGGTTGGCTAGGGGTTTATCAATTTTATTTATTTTTTCAAAGAACCAACTCTTTGATTCATTAATTCTTTGTATTGTTTTCATAGTTTCAATTGCATTAATTTCAACTCTGATCTTTATA
>PVLD010024057.1:0-26187 GCA_004027595.1 Dinomys branickii | reverse complement strand
TTTTGGGACATTGTTAACTAAGCCTTGACCTCAGTTGAAGCCTGTGGAAGGCAGCAGAAGGCTGTGTAAAGGCCTCACTTCTGGCCACATCTCTGTTGCTAGGAGGCAGCAGTGTGGCCACAGGGATGAGCCACGCCTAAGTCTCACTGATACGCCAGCATGGGGCACCTGGGACGCATCACCCCCTCCAGATCCTTCATCTGTGATGGAAGATGAAAAGGACAAACTTCTAGAGTAAAAGGAGGAAGCGAAAGAACTCAGGGAAAAGTCTCCTTGAGGAGCTCGTTGGTTAATGGTGATTGTAGTGGGGTGTTCTTATGCTAGTATCACTACTATTCCTACTTAATACTGATTATTGCTCACTACTACAAGTAGTACTAAGGGGAGCACTGCAATTATTCATTACTGTGATGATTACTGCTATTATTTCTATAATGATTATTGCTTAATACTATGATGGTGGCCATAACACTAGGATTGTTATTGCCTGTTTCTGCAGTTATTATCATTATGGTTGCTGAAATTCTTTATTCTTAGGATTATCACTATGATTGTTGGTATTCTTACTATTCATTACCATGATTATTATTACTATGACTGGTATAATTGTTACCCATTCTGACAGTTATTAGTATGATGATTGCTATAATTATTATTACTCACTACTACAGTCATTACTACCATTAGTCCTACCGTTCTCACTACTCAGCCTAGAAGAGCATTGCTATTGGAAAATCATTAGTTCATTTCACTGCCTCTTTCCACATTCCCAAAGACCCTTGAGTTAATGCCTCTGTCTGGAAAAAATCAAGAAAAGGAGTCTATTCATGGCATGGGAAAGTTAAAGCAGTGCATTGCAAACTTTTTGATGACACCCATAGAAGGTGATACTGAGTTTATTTCACCCATGGGTAAAAGACAAAGCTCTGTGATTGGGGTACCATGGGCCTCCAGCCTTCCTGGGGTAGAGGACTCAGCATTTTACCCAGTTGGACTCCATCTCAGGTAATGCTGGAAGATGGAACTGGTGGGCTAGGCTAAGGGAAAACGTCATGCCCATATTGACATTACAGAGTGGCCCTCTGCCTCCAGACTGCATGCATAGTCCGTGGGCTGCCTAACCAGGCCTGTGCATTTCCCTGCAGGTGTTAGAGGAGTCCAAATGTCTGGTGCGCAGCTTCCTGAAGTCGGTGCTGGAGGATGTGAATGAGAAGGAGTGTGTTATGCTCAAGCAGCTCTGGAGCTCCTCGAAAGGCCTGGACTCCCTGTTCAGCTATCTGCAGGATAAGATCTATGAGGTCTGAAGCCCACGCAAGAGCACCTGACTGTACCTCCGCCTGTGTTCCGGCCGCCAGAGCCCAGCATCTGCCTGGCCAAGGAGTTCTTCCTGGTGTCTCTGTGCACCTAGGGTTGTGTCCATCTCCTTGTGTCCTTTGGTTGTTCCTCATTGGTTTGATTTTGTGTGATGGTGGGAAACGCAGCACATCTGGCCTCCCCCTTGTCCCACCCCACAGAGCTCTCAAGGGCTCTGCCCTCCCAGTCCTCTGCCAGGTCCTGCTGTCCTTCCTCACTTGCTGAAATGCACCATTGTGGTCCAGGAAGGGGAGACCGCTCTCCCCCACCCTTCCGACTCAGGCTGTGTCTACACAGTGCCTCTGACTTGGAGACGAGGCCAGTGTGGTTCGCTCTGGTTGATCTATCCTAGTGAATTCACAGACCCATGAGCAAGCAATCGTGTAGACCTGGCTTCCGTCTCCTCTCTGATGCAGTCTGTGTGACTATTAGGGCTTGGTCTTAAAATCCAACTGAGTGATTTACAAACCCAGATATTGTACATTTAGAAATGTTTTGTTAAATATATATTTTTAAAACAACGTAAGTGGAAATTCTGATAATTTATGTATACTATATGTAAAGCTAGTTTTGCAAAAAAGAAAAACCATGAAACTACTAGGAAAATGTTTTCTTTCCTTTAATAGGATTTATTTTATTTATTTATTTTTGTTTATATATTATGATGTCTGTTGTTCACACAGATCTTATTTTCATACTGCCCTGGACCAAATAACCGTTCAAGGTTCATGCTGTTTGGTGCATTCTAGCAATGAAGCACGTAGAAATAAAATTCAGAGAGATGAGAACAGAAGGATTTCTGTGGATAAAGGGATAGCTCTGCATCAGACCCTCTTTGTGTAGCTGTAGTAACATAATACCAATTCTTTAGTCTTGTCCGTAGGAGAAATCACAGAAGGAGTTTCGCTTCATTCTCTGTCTTTAAAGAGATAAAGGGCTCCCAGCTTAAATGGTCCCCAAACAGACCTAGTTCCTGTTCTTAGAATATCAGGAACAGGCAGGAACAGGCCTTACAACAAGCCCTACATGGTAGCCTATGGCCCACCATGAGACTTTCCTTTGTACAAATGACTGAACTTGGATTTCAGAGACCACTTTTTCCTTGTGCATGTTGGTCACTGGTTTTGGCCTTGTGGGGAAGTGGGGAAGAGTTCCCATCTGCTGAGCAGTCTGTACAATCTGAGTCTTCTTGCCTCCAGAAGCTTGAATGATCCATCTTGAGGAATGGTCCCCTGTTTTCTGTTCAGATTCTAGTCTGGGGCAGTTATGTTCAACATCTACAGGAACAGTATCCAGATTCTCATTGGAAATGGAAGAGGATGTTTAGAAATTCATTTCTATCAACATCCACCTTTGTATCTTGCTGAAAGGACCAGAAATAGCTTTGGGAGTATTATTAATTTCAAACACCTGAATAGTTTGTGGATCTATAATGACTACAGTAAGGAGTTGAAATCATCTCTGAGGTAGAATTCACACCGTGAATTTGTAAGTTCAGGGCGTAATAGGAGGTGTTTTCCAAACGTCTGGTTTTGGTTGTTTGCATAAAGTCAGTTGAATTGAGGGAGTTCCACAGTTAAGCAAAAGTTAGTGAAGTTTCTTTGCTACAGTGTAGACTGAGCCACTGGATTTTTCACTTTCTGGACAGTTATTTTGACAACATGTAAGTGAAATCCATGTAACTTATAGCAAATCTATCTGGAATGAAGAACACCAGACCTATGGTTATGTTAACGTTTACCCGAAGAGCATTCTTTAGGTAGTGCTCTTTTTTTTTTTTTTTTTTTTTAATCTTGTACCCCAGTGCAGCTTTTCTACCTTATTTTTCTCTCCAACCCCAAATCCCTGTCCTGTATCCCTCCCTAGAGCCTGGGGAGATCTTTGAGGAATGTCACTGGGCGTGGGCAGCCCATCCCAGAATTTCTTTGGGATTGGAAGAACAGTTATGGCTGGGAAGTTGAGAGTACTTCTCCTGAGTCCAGGACTCTTCTGCAAGTCTGCTCCTCTCTGTCTACAGACTCCCCTCCTCTCTGCCCTGATCCTGATTATGCTTCAAACCGTGTCCTATAGCGGAGCCATCGGAGTGAGCAGCCCTCTCTCTCCCCAGCGGTCTTTTTACAGAACTTTTGTTAAGATACTCATACCTCCTCAAAGTTTGGAAGTTCTAGCATAATGCAGACATTATACCTGTGTCTCTTCCCACTCAGAAATGAGGGCTAGAGGTAAAAGGCATCACCATTCCTTGCTAAGAATAAAATCGTATAACTATGAGAAGGAAGTAGAGTATTTGAAATACTAGTCTTGTTTGGTATAGATGAAACTAGAAAATGGTCACTCAGAAGCATGAAACATATATTTCCCCCATATGAAGTTTAGTATGAGGATGGAAAAATAATAATTATGATACACTTTGAACAATGCAGCTCTATCTCTGAATAGCCACATTTAAAAATAGCCTTGACTAAATGCTGAATTGCATTTCCCATTATGAATGGTTAGTTTCAAAACCTTTAAAAAAAACTTTTCAAAAGTTTGTAAACTTTTTTTAATTTTGAATTTAGTCATATTCATGGGATTTTTCCAATCTAGTTTCTGTGGGAATTTTTTTAACAAAGAGAAACAAATAGAAACATCTGCAAATCTTCCTAAGCGGATATTTAAAATGCAGAATTGCTCCTCTTCTGTGTTTCTGTGTTCAGATACTTAGATTTGTTGTATATATTAGTCTAGACATTCACTAATATACACAGTATTTAAGACTCTAAATGAGATTTCTTAAGTATTTTATTTTATTCTCTGTAAATGGTTTTGTAAAATCTTTAAAAATCTACACCTTGCCTTTGTAGATACATCTTTGAGGGTTGTCTTGCATGTATATTTTTGTTGTAGATAAGTGTTGCTTAGTTCTTTCTGCAAATTTTGGTTGAAATGCTTATAGACTTTAATACAGTATATATTTTCAAAATATAAACTTTTATATTTCTGTGGTAAGTTAGGATATGCGTTTTAGGCAATCTTTTCCATTAATATCACTTGGTTCTTTCAAACAACTAGCATACTGGTTTGGTGCCAATATTTTTATTTTAGTTCTTTACATTTTTAAAATCTGCTCTTCTGTGGTTAGAGAGCAAATTCATTTTGTTTTTCTAGAAGTAACTTGAGTTTGAAGTATCATTTGAAAATGTATTGAATTTGTGACTAAGCCTTACCATTAGGATCAGTAAACTTTCCAACCTTTGCAACTACATATGTAGTTTAAGATCTCTGCATAAATTCTCACAGTGTCGCAGTTGATGGGATTTGTGAACAGAGCCTTAAGCTTGTTGCAAAAATAATAATAAAAGGGTAATACGGGTTGTTTCCTCCATGTGAGCCGCGTTGATAGGCTCAGTGTAGTCTGTCAATCGTGGCTAAATCTGAAGAGTTGGGTTGAATTGATGGCGGCAGGGACCAGATAGATCCTTTGGTGACTGTCTTTGGCTGTAAAGTTGGCCCAAGGACGGGTGTTCTGGAGTCACTTTCGTACTGTTCACCTGGTTTAGACGTGGTCATGGGAGGGCTCTGCTTCTTCATTTGTTCTAAACAAATGGCACTTCCTGCCCCTGACCCTGGTGCTGGACTCCTGGGTTCCTTGTGGATAGCCTGAGAAGACCAGTGTGGCTGAGGTCAGCTCTCCTTGAGAAATGTGAACAAAGTTTACGTATGAGTCGTACTGTGTAGACAATCTGAAGTCAGTTTTACATAATCAGCATTCCCATGTGTCCTCAGTGTCCCCTCAATGAACTCTGTGTGTCAAGCCATACTACTTTGGAGTTTCACAGGACTAAAGCAGACGGGATGCCAAACCTGCTCACCAGCTGAGTCCATCTATCCAGGGCCATTTCAATGGAGAAAAGTCAGTCATAGGGATGATGAACAGGAAGATCAGTGTGTTTGGGATCTAATAAAGTCAGCTAGAATTTGGCCTTAATATAAAAATAATTACAATTCTTTTTGCTTGGCCATAATTGAGTATCACCAACTTACCTTTCTTACTAACACCTTTGTTCTAAAATTTTGAGTGCCTGTTTATGGTCTGGCTGAAGTCCTTTGGTCCACCTTTGATAGGTGTCCAGAAGGTTATCTTGTCAACCACTAAGATGGAGATGGACAGATTTACTTCCTGTTTTTGCAATGTATGTAACAGTCAGAAAAACCAGGATCTGGTGTTAGGCTTCAGCTCTGATAGCTTTATGGCTTGACCTCACTTCACTGGCCCAACATCTGGCCTGATGCCAGAGCTCATTAAGTTGACTTTAGGAAGTTTGGAAGGTGTAGAGTTTTCCATCAAGTATTTAATTTGTCCCTGTGCTATTTGTCTCAGCTTGAAGTTACTTGCCAATGCTTATGCTGACAGGATTGTGAAAATGTTGCCTTTCATAAAACCAAGGACCAAAGAATTCCATTATTCCAACAAAGCACGAATTTAATAGATTTTAGGCACGTCTAGATGGAGAAATTCGAGCTTGATGGCACAGAGAGACCACTTAGTCCTGCCATCCTCAGGTTCCCCCTGGCTGGCTAGACACAGGGACTCATCACATTGAGAAGGCTCTGAAAGAGGAGTTTCTAATGCTGAAACTTACTATCTCAGGTGGTGTTTCTGCTATATAGTCCTAAGCCTTTTATTCATATCATAAAAAGCGGCACTCTGGGATTTCTGTGGGTTTATCTGATCAGTGTAGATGCCTCTGTTTGCATATGAGTCTCTGATGTTAGTGTTGCAGCTGTGTCTACACTGAGCAGCAGAGCCCTATGAGGGCCAGATTCCCACCACTTCAGTTCTGTGTCAGCCCATTCCAGTTCTGGTTTGGCAGGGAGTGGGGATCTTCCTCAGTTCTCACACCAGGTGATGCACCATTCTCATTCATGATGAAATCACTGATCCATTAACCAGTTGAGAAATGACAGATGTTGAAAAAGTGCTATTCTATTGGTAAGGCTTATTACCAAACTTCTTACAACAAAGCAGGCTACCAAAAACTTAACCCAGCCCACCCTAAGAGTGTTCGGGTTGGGTCATGGGTGTAGCATACACACCAAAATCCATGAGACCTTTGCAAATTAGGCTACTTATTTTATTTTGCCAGATTATCATGAGAGAGTCTTTAACTAGTTCTGAACATTTGTAAGTATGAGTACTTCATAGCGATATAAAGCAGGTACAGCGGACCCATCCTTAACCGTGTTGTAAATATTTCCTGAAACTGGGTGCAGTCCCAAGGGATAAGAACCTTCTGATTTATCAAATGCTGACTGTCTAGAGCAAATTGTACACTCTCTTTGTGAATGGTCCTGTAACGTGTATGAACACATTTCTGGGTGCCTTAGAAGTTGTATTTTTCATGTGTGCTAATATGCAGTATTTATACATTGTGAGAAGCTGCTTTGAATAAAAAGGTGGAAACTTCGTCTCCATTTGCGTGTGTTTTCCTCTTTTTCAGCCTGGATATAAAGTTCATGAATAGGTTCTATGGTTTCTAAACAGAGACCTTTTAGGATCTCCTGAGGGCGGAGAGATGAAATTTCTGGCTTGTGTCTGGTTTCCTGGAAGCCCAGGCACTTAGCTCCCCACCCAGGTCTGGCCGGAGGCTTCAGGTATTCACATAGCTGTGCAGTGTGGTTTGTTTTTTTTTTTTTTAGCAGGCTGAACCAGCATTTACCCTTCCCTGATACTGGGACCTTCTTCCTTAGGGATGAACTTCCACAGAACTTGATTTTGTACATTCACTACTGCAATGCATAGCTACAGTACTTGTCTCTAAGAACAAAGCCTTCTCACATACGTTGTCTCATTGGTTTTCTCATCATGCCATGACTCTCAGGAAGGGTACACTGATGAGAATACCTGGCTTCCAGAGCCTGGCCACACATGCGTTGTGGGGGCCACAGGAAGGAGAAAGAGGAAATCTCTTAGGGTTTTGTAGTAAGAGGAAAGGGATTTACATGAGATCATCTGTCCGTCAGCTTGTCTGTCTATGTACCCCTCTGTCCATTCATCCATGCATCATCTATGTATTTATGTGTCTGCATATATCCACCCATCCATCCACCCTCGCTTCTGTCCATGTATCTGTGCACATACCCACCCCATTCATCCTTCTGCCCGTTCATTCCATCTTCCTTCAGTCTGGTAGCCACTGTTGGGCCTTCACTCTGCCTTGGGAACTCCATGGCTGCTGGGATGCGTTAGTCATTCCCTGCCTAAAGGAGCTTGGAGTCTGGATTACTCAGTCCCTGCCTAAAGGAGTTAGGGAGAAAGGTGGATGCATCACAGAGAGCTCCAGAGGACTGCTCTCACGGCCACACCCTTGGCACCCTTGGGGCCAAGAAGATGGCGCAGTAGTCATCATTCACATCCATCGAGTCTCCCTCAGTCCGTGCGGGCCGACTGGGAGGGAGGCTGGAGCTCCCCTCGCTGGCCCGCCTCGCTTTCTGCTCTTGATGTTCTCCTTGCCATTATCATCACTGCCACCATCCTTTCCAGTGCTGATTTGTTTCTGCTTCAAGGTCCTGGCTCCATCCTAGGTGTGTAGCTTAGGTCAACCTGGACAGTTCTTTGCCTCTAGCTTCTCATGGTCCTTCCGATTGGATAAGGCCTTGTGCAGGCTCAGGATATAGCATCTGTAAGACAGACCCTGGCTGTTTAAACTGTCCCTGCTTTGATGTGACGCTCTGCTGGAAGAGGAAAGCAGAAGACGGAGGAATGCAGGTGAGGCTTCCATCTGGTCAGAAATGTCAACAATTAAATGACAGCATTCTGGATAAGCCCGCACGGAGTGTGACCACACAAGTGGTTTTACTCTGTACTCAGGTTCCCTTTTGGTCTGTTTTATGGAGGAGGGCAGTCCTTCCTGATCCCACATGAGATCCTGGTGGGTTTCAGGACCTTGTCACTCACAGGCAACACATCCCACCAGTGATCAACCATTGCCAGAATGCAGTGCCGACTCCATTCAGTACTGAATCTTCTCTCAACCTCATTCTGCTGCTTTTTGGTTGGATGGGAGAGGAGAGATGTTTTGTGACTGGTGCTGTTGTCAGATGGGACTTTCATTTTCTGGGCCTCATGGATGTTTCTACCTCAGGGAATTTTATGGGTTCCTTGGCAACTCCCTCCTTTGACTGGGCAGTCCTGTCATGGCGAGACAAACTCTATATAGTAACTGGCCTCTTAATCCCTTACTAGCCCCTGCGAGTCTGGTGGTCCACTACTACCTTTCCTAGTTGGGGTGTCTGGGCCCCAGTGACCAGTCTACTGCGTCCTTCACATTTTAAGAGGTACATATAATGCTCCGTTCACCCTCAGCTTAAGATGAAAGAGGATGCTCTTCCTTACTTTCTCTGTGTCTTTCCTAGTGGGGAGTAGGGTTCTCTGCAGAGTGTTCTCACCCATTCTCAATAAACACTAGGTGCACACAGACTGCATCTAGACACTGCATGCCCTTGAGAGATGATTTCAGTGCATCGGTGGGTGGGCTTCAGGGGTCGTAATAAGAACTTATTGGGAGTTGGGAGCCCCAGGGAGGTGCGGTGGGGGGGGTGGACCTGGGTTAACTCCTGCTTTCACAACTTTGCTGCACAACAACAGAGAAAGCCAAGGAGGACAGAATCAGGGACAGCAGCAGGGGCTGTAGGATTGTCCACCTGCACTGCGGTGGAGGTTGCAGTGAGGGAGCAGGTAGCTGAGGGGTTGAGGAGAAGAGTCCTCAGTCTGAAGGGAAGGCAGACCAAGATTTGGAGGTGGAGGTCAGGGACAGGGAAGAAGACCTCTGAGGTGAATGTGAGGTGTGGGCCTGAGTCATTGGAACCTGGAATCGCCCTCACCAAGGCAGGGAGGGCATTGGACTTGGGAGAGTGGTAGGTCTGGGGGGCTGTCAGGAGTCCAGCTGAGAGCAGGTACCACAGGTGCCAGGTGTGTGGCCTTGCTCAGCCCTGCGGATGACATCTGTGCGTGCCTCTGGGATGTTTTGAATGAAAGCAGCTTTACACACACGTCTGTGTGGATGTATATAGGTGGGGTTTTAAAAATATGACACATTTAAATACACAACACCACTGATACATAAAATTAGGTTATATATGCTATATGAAACTGGTGGCATATAGTCTTTTTCAGTGATCAAATGAAATTTATGAGATTTGTATTTAAATGAGTGTATATATTTAGTTTAGTAGCTAACATCTAGTCACTTATTTAATGGTTAAATGAGATTTTCATAGGTGTATTCAATATTTTATATATGTGATTCATATAAATTTCCATTATACATCATTATTGGATATAGCCTTATAGCAGGCAGTGACACAGACACTGGTAGTGGAGGCCAACACATGGCGTACTTGTGTGCACCAGGCTACTTATCATTGAAAACTCTCAAAGGTTCACCGTCATTGCACTATTGAATGATGTAATGTGATTTACGTTTGTGTGTGTATATATCTTTGGGCTCGCAAATGAATCCAAACATTTTCCAGAACAGAACTCATTTGTACGTCGAGGGCTTACTACACACACAGACACACACACACACACACACACACACACACACACACACACACTCTCACTTATACACTTTTTACCCCCAGGGATGCAATAAAGCAACCCCACCAGCTTGCCAATCCTGAGGTTTCAGAGAAGTCTGCGTTTCTCATCTGAACCACTTCCTGGAGGCACCAAGGTGATGGCTTTGGACCAGGGATGGCCGAGAAGCAATCCTGAGTGGGGCATGGAATCAAGCCCAGAATTCAGCATTCACAATGAGCAGCCAGCTGCCAGCCGAGAGCCAGAACCCAGGGGCCCAGGGGCAGAATGGGCCTCTCTTGGGAACTTCAGGCTGGAGAGTGGAAGGGGTCCTGGATGCTTGGGTGGAACAGCTGCCATCTTGCCCCAGGATTAGGAGGTGTCCTTTCTCTTGTTGCTGAGACAAAATACCTGACGCCCAGAATTAAGGAAGGAAAGGTTTATTTAGCTCACAGTTTGTGGAGGTTTCAGTCCGTACTCCACTGGCTCCCAGGTGGAGTGGCACATGGCAGAGGGCGACAGGTCCTGGAGGCAGAAACAGCAGAAGCAGCAAGAGCAAAAAGGGAGGAGGAGCAAGAGAGCAAACCTCTTTTTCTTCGTTACATTGTTTGCAAACTATCTGCCTCAGGGTGGTGAGTGATACACCCACAATCCCAGCTTTGGACCATGGATCAGTATAAAAACTCTGGAAGCCTGCTCCATGACCGCACGAGGCTTTGGGGTGGGCATCTAGACACAAACTGTAGCAGGAGGGGACTCCAGGATACTAGGTGGACAGGAAGTTCCAGTATGGGCATGAATTAGTGATACGTCCCCCCTCAGATCTGCTAATTTGCACAGGTAGGAACAGTGCTGGGACAGGTGGCTCAGAGGACTGTATCATGGACATGGGATTGCTAGGTTTTACTGGAAAAAGTACAGTTTAGAGTAAAACAACCTTGCACTTTAGAACTTCAAGTACAGTGGTATATGCCTGTAATCCCAGCTACTTGGAAGGCTGAGGCAGGAGGATTTTAAGTTTGAGGCCAACCTGGAAAACATAGCCAGAGCCTGTCTCAAAAAAATAACGATGAAACTCTATGTGGTTTTGCTGAATGATATCACTTTAGCTTTTCCAATCTGTATCATAGGAACAGCTTGAACCCCCAAAATGGAGATGGCTTCTAACAAGTGTCCCCTAAGTAGTATTCCATGATATCCACTATCTTCTCTTTTCCTTAAAAGCAATGGAAACTGGCTGAAGAGTGGGGAGAGAAGTGTAGGTAGCTACCTGGGAGGCAGATGGTCTCTGTGACTCTCACCTGGGACCGACACCCAAGCTGATGTAACTGAAGAGCGGCAGGGGGCCCCACCCATTCAGCGAAGCCCCCAGCCAGATGGTGACTTGTGGTGCAACTTGATAAGCTCCTGGATTAAGGGCCTTCGAATGATCTGAGGCTGTGGGATGGCTGGGCTCCGTGCTTCAGCCATGGTGTGCAAACAGAGTCTCACGCACTCCCCTTCCCGCACCAGGACACACCTGCTGGGCGAGGTGGGCAGGCTTGCCCTTCGGTTGTCCTGCTGCTGTCGATCATGGAACCCTGGGCTCTGCTGTTACAGATGGCAAGTGTGCTGTGAGGAGGTGATGGGACCTGGCAGGTTCTATCTTCGTGGCATGCATGGAGTCCCAGGGTGCCACCTGTGTGACACACTTGTTTACATTCTCACTTCCAAAGACACACACGAGCTGCTCTCATAGCCATTGGGGTGTGACAAGAAGTAACTGACAAAGGAGAAAATTCAGCTGTTGTGGACCAGTTTGTAGGGGAACAGGGCTGTGGTTGGTGATTGTTTTTTTTTTTTTAGAATGTTGTGGTTGTGTCTTTAAGACAGTATCTAGCCTTGGTCACATTTCCTGTTTGACTGTGGAGGCTTTCGCTCCCCTTTCTCCTCCATGTCTTGCACCCTTCATAATCGTATTGTCATAGTGACACCCCTGGTGCACCAAGAAGAGCATGACTTTAGACCTGAGTTCAAATTCTACCTCCATGAGTGTGAAGTGCTGCAATCACATAGTTCCTCTTGGCGTCAGACTTCTTATCTAGCTGTGGTTTTTTGTTTGTTTGTTTATGGATTAAGGAGTAACATATTCAAACTATTAAATAATATGCACTTCAGGTTAGTTCATTATTGATAAGGCATAACTAAGTTCAATTTCTTTTTAACATCCCCACTTAATATGAGAAAAAAATGGGGTTCAGACAGGCCCAGTGATTTACCCAAGGACACACAGTGCTAAGAGAGGAGTAGAAATTCTAATTTATTATCTTTTGTTGGTTTAAAAACTTTGCATTCTGAAATAAGTTCAAATTTACAAAATACTAGCAAAGATAGTACATGCCCCCCAAATCCCCCATACACTTTACCCAAATCTTCTGGATGTTAACATTGTTCATAAGCACAAAGCATGGGATGGGGGCTTCAGACATTTTACTCGGATCTCCATTCTCTTTGCCATACCAAGAAAGGGGAGCAGGTGACAGGCCCTTGGGTTAGTGGCACAGCAGGCCCAAAGAAGTCCAAGCCCTCTTGGGGTTGGTGCTCTTTAAGGGTCACTAATGAATGCTTTTAATGTAGGGACAGCTTTGAGGTACTAGGAAGACAGTGCTCACTTTGCTCGATCTCCTGTTCAGATTTCTCCTGGGAGAGCAGGGTGCTCCCCCTAGCAGCAAGGGCCCCACATGGTCTGAGCCAGGTGGGCTTGGTCTGCAGACAAAGCAGACACCCTGCTCCTGGGTTGAGGCCACCCCTGTGGTGGAGAGCTCTGCATGGTTTTGGCTGCTCTGCATGAATGAGGGTGAGGAGAGGGAGCAAGGTAGGAGAGAGAGAGGAGGAGGGGTGGTGGAAGAGGAAGGAAAGGAAGGACACGAGGAGGAAGAGGAGGGAGAGGAGAGAGAGAAGGAAAAGGAAGTAGAAGGAGAAGGAGGAGTAGCCCTTGGGGACATAAGTAGACAAGAGGTCCCAGGGTGTTCTGTAGTTATGCTGAACAAAGAGCTCAACGTGGATTAATCAGTCCTAAGACCCCTGTCCACCCCCTTCGTGTTTCTCAGTTGAAGAACTTGGAGAGGTTAGGTTTCTCCAAATCCTCAGTAAAATCCACATCACTGCCAAAGGCAACAATAGCAATTGTTCCTCCATACAGTTATTATTAACACTAGGCAAACCACCACTATGGTTGTTGCCTGTCTATTATAGGTCAGGGCCTTTAATCAGCATCTTGTCTGTGCTACATCACAAATCTTCACAAAGAATCCGAGGATCGTGTCCTGCTGTCCCCAAGGAACTTGGTTCTTGGTACCAAGAGGTCAGATAGCTAGAAAATAGGGGAATCACACTTTGAAATCACACTTTAAAAATGGCAGAGTCACACTTTGGGGCCTGGTCTGGGTTCTGAGCATACGCTTGCTCTGTAGTTATCACATCTAGCTTCACTAGGGGGACTACCAGGTATCACATGCCTCACTGTGGGAGGACACCCCACCTAGAAATTATCCTTCTAAATATTATCCAAACTGGATATGACTGTGCTTCTAAATTGAACTTCCAGTGTCCAGGAACTAGAGATGGAGAGCTAGCCTAACCAAGCTCCACTGATGCAGCTAGTCACATCTAGAATGTAGAAACCCGCACGACAAAGTACCTCGGCATTTGGTTCTTTCACCAAATGAATTACCAAAGGTAAAGTATTAGTGAGATGAAGGAACCTAGGCGACAGACCTACCCATCGCCATATACAGACTGCTTCAGATCTTGATTTGAAAAAATAATTAGATGTGTGACAATCTGAAATACCAGAACACTGGACGTCTCATGATAATAAGAATTTATTGTTAACTTTTAGGTAGGAGGATACCGTGTCTTTTTTTAGAGTTTTTGTATTTTAAAATTACATGATTAAGTATATATAAATGCCTGATGACTCCAAAAAGCTTTTATATGCAGCATGTGACATCTACTGATGTTTAACATATTAAAAATTAGATTGAAAACTTAAAAAAATATACATTCATTTAAATATAACAATAACAAATCCACTATAGGGCAACATGAATAACAGCATTTTTATGAAAAATAACTATATCTTATAAGAAAAATAGAAGAGTGACATTCTTCTGTCTGTTTTCAAATAACTTTAATATTTGGCTTAATAGATTTTATATCTGCTTCTACACTCAAGCTGTTGTGAAATCTCACATCACGTAGTTTCTGGAATGTTGCACCAGTCACTCATGAGAGGATGAAAGTGAACAAAGAAAAGAGTTCGGCATTATTAATATGACAATAGCCCAACTTCACAGGTCCTGGAAGGGTCTTAGGGACCACAGGGACACCGGGGCCACACTTCGAGAATTGCTGCTGCGCACTGCAGTCATCGAAGAGAAGGAAGAGGCTGTAGTGGAGCACCTCTCTTTGCAGGCTGTCCTGCTTCGTGCCACAATCCTAGAGTGTGGCTGGTAGCAATAGTGTGGAGACTATGACTTTGAACTCAAAGGAGAGCGTCTCATAGATCTGGAGGTTTCTGGACCAAGATTTAGTCACAAAAAGTAACGAGATGAGGCACTAGAAGAACACTGATGATTGCTAAGCACATTACTAATCTTGTTTCCCCCCTTGTTAAAGATGAAGTAAGAGAATCCCAGAGGAGTGCCTTGCAAAGGGGGCATAAAGGCAAGAGGCGAGGGGACCTCTGAGCGAGTGCACAGGCTGCATGTGTTTATGGCCTCTGGTCCTGTCTTTCTTGAGGCAAATGCTCATCACATCGAGAATTTCAAGCCTTAGCTTTAGCAGAATCCAGGTTAGGGGCTTTTGTATGGCATTCCCTGTAGGCAATTTTGAAAAATACCCACAAATAACACCACGACAGGAAAGGAAATACCAAAACCAACCTGACTAAAACCGAAACTCCAGATGTCACCAAATTTCCAAACACGTGCCATTTAGCGGTGAGTAACAGGCAGTAGCCAGGGTGCTGACTCATCAGGCTATGGATGAGCCCAGCAGTCCGGCTGTTTCCCACAAGTGCCTTTCATCTGCTTACTGCCACCCTGGCATCTCTGCATTGGCCTTTTCGGGGCCAGGCTGTCTTCACAGTTGGCCATGTTGGTCCATGCAGAGGGTCGTTTTAAAGTTTTATTCATTTATTTACTTTTGCGGTACTGGGGATCGAACTCAGGACCTTGCACATGTGAGGCTGGCGCTTATGCCACTGAGCTATATCCTCAGCCCTGTTTCTATATTTGAACACAGGCAGGCTGAAGTGCATAGGACTTGGGCGTTCCTAGGTTGCTGGGACATGGAATTGAAGGGCTGACGTCATGGATCTGACCTCATATGGATTCTTTACCTTCCTGTTGTTAACACATTAGAAATTAACTTGAGAAATGAAGACATCACGTGGGTGGGGGGTGAAGAGAGGGAGGGAAGGAGCTCCAAATATGATCAAGATGTGATAAGTATATGTGCTAACTCCCCTCAATAAATGTATTTATTAGGTATTTCAAACAGCTACTGACACAAATTTTTAAGGAACACTAGGTTTCCACTTGCAAAAAAGGAAAGAATGAAAGGAAGGAAGGAAGAGGAAAAAAAGGCAAAGAAAGAAGGAAGGAAGGAAAAAGAAAGGAAAGCATCATAGACATTTTTTGGTATGAGGAATCGAATTCAGGACCTTGTGCTTGCCAGGCAGGTACTGTGCGGCTGAGCTACAACCTTGGCCCCAACTCAGAGGCTTTTGCTCTTTCCTTTGCAACCCCACATCCAACGAGTGACCAAGCCCCGGGAAAGCTGCCTTGTCTGCCTTGCCCTTCTCTGTTTTCTCCTCTCGCCCCCCACCCCCATGTGTTCTTTCATTTTCTGTCTCCTTGACCCCACCCTCCAGGCTAACCTAGCATTTGCTAAGTTTACATTTGTGATTTTTGCCATATCTTTCCCCCATCGCTTTTACTCAGTTCTGCAGAATACATGTTTGTTTACACTGCCTCTATTTATTATTGCACCTTTGTGTAAAGATCTATAAAATATGTATACACAGTTCTAAAAACCTGAGCATACAGTGAAGTACTGTCAAGCATCTCCGCTGGTATAGGCGTCACTCTGTGAAATTCTAAACACACTCTTTCCTCTGCAGCGGGAGTGGTGTTTTAAAAATGCACATTTGGATGCTTGTACTCCCTGCATTAAAATCCTTGGAAGAAGTTGCACCACCTTCCTGGGTCTGAGTGCTGGCCTTTCTTCCTGGCTGGAGCAGCCTTAGTAATATCCTGTATTGTTACCCCAGTTTTTTAATCAGTTTCTCGCTGCCTCCTTGACTGCTGATGGGTACCTTCCGATGGCACCCTGCTTGCCTGGAGCCTGTGTGGCCCTCCTCTTGCCTGGTGGCTTCTCTGTTGGCCACCAAGTTGTGGTGACTTCAGCAGCCGCCTGGCACCTGTGCCTGCCAGCTGCCTAGAGTCGGAGAGCAGGAAGTGACAATCTCACCCCTCAGGATGAATGTTGGTCAGTAACTCACAGTAGCTAGTTATAAAGTTCCCTGTCTTCCCTCTTGGATGAAAGCCTCAGAGATGCAGTCTCTCACCTAGCCTCTCAGGAGCTACCCGGAAATGCCAGGCACTTCTCCTTGTCCCAAGTCACTGTGGCCGGCTGGGCAATGACTCCCTTCTCTCTGCTCCCCTCTCTTCCCTGAATAGGACACATCCATTCTTGTGTCTTTCCCCTGAAAATTCTGTAGTAACATCCTCATCCGGATGATTCCTTCGTGGTAGTAGTTACTCTTTCCCTGGGGTGCAGGTCCCACAAGTCCCTTATTGCACCCATTGTTCATGATGCTTATGTATCTGGCCCCCATCAATGCCCTGCGTGTTGCTCGAAGCTCAGGCTATGTCTTGTACATCACTGAGTGCCCATGGCTATACCGGGGCGCACAGCAGAAGTCAGGAAATATTTGATAAATGCACGAATGCATGAATGAAATTTCATCTAAATCATTGACCATTTGTGCACTGAACGTCATCATGAGCAGAAAGGGACTCCCCACACTCACAATGTACAACCTTTCTCACGAAAGACGGAGGGAGGCTGCACACGAGTCATTACAAGACCATCCCAGAACTAAAAAGACAACTAAAAAGTTCAAGCTCCGCTTGGCTGTTCCGTAGTTAGTTCTGAGTAGAAGGCCCAGCTGGGTCCTGCAAACTGCTGAGTTAACCTGGAGTGAGACAAGTCTGGACAAATCCAGAAGAGGGTGCCTGGCCTCCTGAGGGTTACTCGCCGAGTCTCCTAGGAAAGGAGGATTCCCAGGGACTCCAAGCTGGGCTGCTTGGTCCCAAAACAGAGTCAGTGTCTGAGGAACACATGAGCCCACTGAACTCCCCGAGGGCCAGGTAGCTACAATTTGCTCAATCCCGAGCAAAAAAATCGAACTGCTGTTTCATATGAACTTGATGTGGTATTAAGAGTGCAAGGATGAAGTGTTTTGTAACCAGGGAAACAAGATGCAGTGCATGGGGACAGGTGCTTCCTCACCTGGGGGGCTGTTGGGCAGGAGGACACAGGGCCAGCCATGGGGTTGTGGCCATACTTGCCAACCTTCTCACAGAGAAAAGGTGCTAGAGCTGGCAGGCAGGGATACATGGCAGGCTCCATGGAATGCACAGCAGAAGAACATCCATGAGTCCTGCAGCATGTTCTCCCGGGACTCAGCGAAGCCCATCAGGGCAGATGCGAAGATTAAATCACAGGATAAAGTCATGGGTGTTGGTACTGCTGTTTTATAGATTTTATGGTTGGGTCCAATAAACCTCAGTTCTGATACACAAAAAAATTAATAGTTAAGTTACATAAAATGATAGTTCATGGAAACTCTTATTTCAATGTCTACATAGCAAGTGCTTAATAGTGTTTCACTAATATTACTACATTTATAATTATTATGAAGGTGGTGGTACTTGTAAGAGTGTGAGGGTTTTCTAAGTGAACAAAACGCTACTCAGTTGTGCATGGGTGTGTATAACTGGGTAGCCTAGAAACCAGTGAAATCCATTCCTCATTTCTGGAGGCTGGGGGGTTCAAATTCACAGAGATACAGGCAGATTTGGTATTGATGAGGGCCTAGCTGGTAGGCAGATGATGTTTTCTCTCTATGTGGAAGGGGCAAGGAAGGTTTCTGGGCCCTTCGTAAGACCACTAATCCCACTCATGAGAGATCACCTTCATGACCTAATCACTTCCCCAAGTCCTGCCTCCTAATGCCATCACCTCATGATTAGGCTTCCACATATGAACTCTGGGGTAACATAAACATTCGGATCATAGCAGTGAGGTCAGGGATAGAGAAACAACCTTTGAGTTACAATGGCTATGGGCCATGACTCCTGCTTTTCCCTTAAACTTCTAAAAAGGCCTGAAAGTACAAGGGCAATGTTTAAATAAGCATGCCGGACTTATTAAAAGAGAAAGAGAATCAGTGTGGGCATTTTCCAACTCTAGTTCCCATCCTGGCTCATCTTGCAGGGACTGGGTTTGGTACCCAGTCCTTGGGAACCTTGGGTTCAGCACCCCCACCTTGCCGCGGTACTTCGTTCTCTTGGGCTGTTTCTGAGATGTGACTTCTTCCTGGAAGAGGTAAGGAGGCTGAGGCTCAGGTGCCTTGAGCTTCCCTTGGAAGAGATGGTGAGATGACGCTTCACCAGGTAAAGACCCATGTCGAAGGTTCTGCTCACTTCATAGATGAAGTAAAGACACTTGTCCAATATCTCAGGCTATTTAGAGCCAGAAGCAGTGCCAACATTGGAGCTTCAAGCCCTTCACACCCCTTGGTGATGTCTAAGGTGTGAGAGAGGCCCTGGTGGTGTGATGGAGACAAACATGGAAACAAAGCAGGGATGGATTTGAGCTCCATCTGTGTTCTTGCCTCTCAGATGAGTGCTGTGGCTCAGCCACTGAGAGCGACGCCTGCCAGGTGAGCTGAAGAACTGGTTTGGCCGAATGTGCTAAATTTAGAAGAACTTGGACTCACCCTCCCTGGCTTTTGACTGGGGCCCAAAGTCTGAGCATGTTGGTGTTTTTCTCTTTGGTCTCCCTGCGGGCAGGAAAGCTGCTGGCCTCTCGGGTTCCCGAAGACTCAGGCACTGGCGCCAGGTCTATAAATACCCTCTCGGTGCCCGGGCGGCCCCCACCTCAGCTGATCAGCAGTAATTTCAGGGCTTCTTGTGCAATATCTGCAGTGGGAGTCAGACTGGTGATAGTGAAGGGTGGAGTGCCCCCCTCAACCTGGAGGGGAGGAGCTGTGGTGTTCTGTAGTTATGCTGAACAAAGATCCCAGTGTGGATCAATCAGCTCTGAGACCCCAGTTTGCCTGCTTTGCATTTCTCAGTTGAGGAACTGAACAAGGTTAAGTTTCTCCAGATTCTAAATAAAATCCTCATCACCACCACCAGTAGCAACAACAGCAGTTATTCCTCATGGAGGACCACCTAGATGACTCTCCTTGAAAGAGGAGCAATTGCCTCTGTTTGGGCTGAACCTGACCCTATTTCCATGTACTGATATGTATGGAGCTGGATGGGACTTTTCCTTATCCCTACAGTTGACTTTAAGCAGTGCCTATCGGTCTAGCTGAGGTGCTGATGGCAACCTTTGGAGACAGCAGGCATGTGTCCCCGACCCCTATTGTTCCCATGAGTGAGGCAGGATGTGTGAGCCAGTGTTCCATGCTGTCGCTGTCAGCTGGGATTGAGCCTTGGGAATAGAGGTTATGACGTCCTGGGGCTTCAGAGATTACACATTACAGCTGAAGCACAGACCCCAAAACTGTAGATACCATCTCAGTTGTGTTATGCAGATTACTCTTTCTGCAGATCCTTCTCTCTGCATATGGCAGAGATGATTTCAGGCCTCCTACCTGGCCCAGCTCATGGCACTCACGTATTTCCTGCCACTCTCATAGTCACTCATCCTCACCCTACTCTGTTCTTCACAAGTGAATAAAATGTGGGTTCAGTTCTGGGTCGAGGCCTTTGTTCTGGATGGCCATCATCATGGCTGGACTTAGGACCCCTGGGCTCCCCATAACTACAAATCTGCCTTGGTGTCTTTAGTCTCACCATGCGTTTCACTGGAAGTGGTAGATTGGAATTAACTTGCTAGAATTCCAATGACTCTTCATGGGATTATAAATACAAACTTCTCGGGTAGTGAGGAGGACTGGGAAGGCCTCTCTATAATTCCTCATATGGTTGTTATTAACACTGAGCAATCCAGCACTACCTTCCTTCCTCAGGGCAGCCTTATTTGACTGCCTCATCAAAAGTGACGGGGGGCAAGGGCAGCCTTCCCAGTCCCTGTCAGGTGAAAGAGTTTGGTGGTAGCTCTGCAGGTCACCAAAGAGGGCAATGACAGAGAAAAGGTCATGGAAGGAGCATGTCTCGAGTGCTGACTGTGCCAGGCTGTGTGGGCCGATGATGTGGACCTATCATGGGTGCTCCTCTGGCACCACCTCTGTGTGATGATTTTACATGGACTTTTTGGTTTACTGACCCGTGTGATTCTGTGGAACTGGGACAATAACTGAAATGGTCCTAATTTATGGGCAGGTGCCTGAGTCTTCCTGCAGTCAAGTAACTTGTCTATCCTAGTTGCACAGCAGGTACCAACATGTTCTCTCTTCCCACCGGACCACTTTGAGAGCACTTGTGGTCTCTAATTCAGAGCACACTGGGTAATTAAGCAATTTTCAAAGTTTTGAAGTCATGGTGATTGGGGTTCAAATCACAGCACTTGCACTTGCTCAGAGAAGGTGGCCAAGTCCTATCCACCGAGCTGAGCTTCATGATTCTTTTCTGTCAAGTGAGAAGAATGAGAGCAGAGTCGGTGTGAGACTAAGTAAGGCATTGCCACGGAAAATGGTTTGCTCTCACCGAATACTAGTGAAGCATAATAATGCAAGCTAGCGTTTATTCAATCTTTACTTCATGCCTGCTTATGGGTGCACACTGTGGGTTTTATTGAATACTATCAGCCACCTGCTTTCATTAACCTTGTTTGTCAGAAGAGAAGTCTGACAGCCAAAAATGCTCAGTGACTTGCTCATGGACTCATAGTAAGTGGTAGAATGTGGCTTTGAGTCCAAGAGCAACTTCAAGGACTTAGTCTTGTCTCATTTATACTGCCTTTATTATCAGTGTGGCTGTCACCACCACTATCACCACCATCACCATCATCATGTCATGACTGTTGCTATCTTTAACTTCTGCTGTGAGCCGAGGACCTCTTCTGGGGTAGAGATGGGGTCCACACCAAGCTCGGGCTTGGCTTATTGTCAGGTCAGCATGTGTTGGTGGATTGGTTGGATGATCTGCAACTGCCTGGAGACATGAATGGAGGGCTTCTCCATGAACTCAGCTCATCCCAGAGGCTATTTCCCCCTTTGACTCAGAGAAATCTGAAATTTCTGTGGAAGGAATCTCTGAGAAAGATGGGGTGGGCAAAAACCTCTGAAACTAAGTGTGGCAGATTGACAGCTGATGGTCAACTTGTAACATCCAGCTGAACTGAACCAGTGTGGTGCTGAGTGTGGGAGGCCCACCTGAGGACTGTTGCCAGCAGCATAACAGGCAGAACTGGAGAAGAAGTTGAGGCTGTCTGGAAATGAGAGAGGCTGTTTGGAGCTGGTAGAAGCAGTTCGGTGCTTTTAGAAGTTGTAAGGAGCTGTTCTCTTGGAGGAGCTCATCATGTTGATTTTCCTGATGAACCTGGATGTTCTCTTCATCAAAGGAGGTCAGGACCTTATTGTCACTGAGAATGGCTTCGGTTCACTTTGGGGAGCTCTGATCCTCACTTTGAGTATTGCTTCCTGGCTCCAGAGAGGAAGAAGGTACACTGCCAGTCTCCTGGAGAAGCTTGTCACGTTGGCTTTCCTGATGGGAACTTGGCTTTCCTCGTCATAGGCAGAGCTCAGGACTTCACTGTTGCTGAGGATAGCTGTGGTACTTTTCAGGGGCGCTCTGGTTCTTACTTTGAGCATTGCTTCCTGGCTCAGCCTGCTGGCACAGATCCTTTGTCCTGCTGGAGCAGACTTTCTAGCTTCTACCACTGACCTTTGGGCCTTCCCAGCACAAATCTATGAACCAGGCCTGCATGAGACATTGTCGTGGGCTCTTGGCCTCCAGGGGGACTCATGGAAGGGTTGCCATGGACTCTAGGTCTTCAACTGGACTCATGCAGGACTTTATCATGGGATCCAGGCCCTTGGCTGGATTCTTTGGTCTTTAGTGTGTGGACAGATTTCCTGCGCTCTTTTGTACATCATTCTTTGGGTGACTATTATAAATAATCTTATAAAATATGTGGCCTATGTTATATTGTTCCCCTTGCAAAAATATCCCCCAAACCGTGACATTAAGAGTTTTACATTTTATCTCCCTTGTCCAATATGGAAGCCCCTGGCTTCATGTGAGTATTTAACTTAAATTTCCAATTACTTTAAATGAAATAAACTCAGAAAATTTGCTCTGAATTTGTGTGTGCCGTGACTTGTGGCTACTGGCTACTGTATTGGACAGTGTCAATACAGAACATTCACACCATGAAAACATCCTATGTAATGGAGATGTTCCATCTAGATGGTCTTGGTTCTCTGTCTCTGTGCTCACTGAATACACTGTTTTCAGATCAGGGGGCTGGTCTGGGCCTTGGGCTGTCAGTTCACTGTGGTCAGCAGTCAGTGAAGTAAGGGAGAGAAGAGGCAGAGGGAAGCTCCTAGCAGCCCCTGTCTTAACTGAGGGAAAGCATTAAAGACACCCTAATTGGCATCAGGACTCATTTCCCAGATATACACCTGTGGGCAAATTAGTCAACCTTCCTGGACCTCAGTTTCCCCAGTTGTGAGAATGGTATACCGTGACCTCACAGAAATTTCTGGGACAGTTAGAAGAACTGTGTAAAAAGTACTTGGAAGGAGCAGGTGGTGAAAATGTGTTGTCTTCCCTTCCTGGAGGGTGTGTGCGTGTGTGCGTGCGTGCGTGCGTGTGTGAGTGTGTGTGTGTGTGTGTGTGTGTGTGTGTGTGAGACCCTTGCCTGCATCTTCCCTTCCTGGAGGGTGTGTGTGTGTGACCCCTGCCTGCATCTTCCCATCCACCTGCTGCTATAGGCCCATCTTAGTCCTTTTTTGAACTTTGCTTTTTCAGGGTGGGTTGTTTCAATGCGACAGAGAATCCTGGGCCTTTGCCTATAAATAAGGGACAGCGCTGTGCAGATACCAGGAAGGGGCACTGAATGCAAAGCCCATCCTCTCTCCCTCGTCTCCCCTCCATCTTCAGCTTCCCTCCTTTGCCCCACACTGTCTCACTGCCTTAGTGAAAACCTGCACCTCTGTGCTCTGAATCTCAAACTCAGCAGCAGCAATCGCAGCCATAGGCACAGTTGGTTGAGACCCAGATGCATTAGACCTTACCTGAAGGTACTGAGATAGGGTATCATATCTATTCCCTGGTGGGACATATTATTGGGCCATTTTACAGATGAAAATTTCAGGCCCTTAGAGTTGCACCAATATGGTCAAGATTTTGTGGCAGAATAGGGAATTGAACCCAGATCTACAGGAAACCAAAGGCTATGTTTTTCCTACCATTCCACATTTCCCCCTGGGTCCAAAAGATGATATATGGGGCTTGACAAATGTGGGTGACTGGCCGGCTGGGGCATAGCTCAAGCTCTGGCATAGTCCAGCTTGGAAACTGGCTCTGTTGACCCACAGTGTAGTGTTGGGCAAAGTTCTTAAGAACTGGTGGGTCTGGGTTTCCCAGGTTTCTCCTGCAGCTGTACTGATGCTCTGGGATGGACGACTCTGTGACAGGGCTGTCTGGGGCACTGCAGGATGGCTAGCAGCATCCTTGACTACTACCCTCCCAGCGCCAATTGGGGCAACCAGAACGTCCCCATGTGCAGCCTGCTGGATAACACTGCCCCTGGGAGAACTCATCTGTGTACGCACGCTCGCATGCACTGAAAGGGATGCACACGCTCTGCTGTTCGCGCCCCCCCCCCCCGTGCCCCTTCCTGAAGCAGCAGACAAAGGCTGGGAGCTGCCTGTGTGGGCGGGGGCTGCCACCTGCCCGGGGTGACCGGTACTGGAGTCTTCTGAGGATTGGCACCCAGCTTGTCATTTCAGCAGGCAATTATGTGAACAGAAGTGCTGTAATTGGCTGAGGATCGGGTTTCCTCTGGGGGTCATTTCTTTCAAGGCTCCTGTTGCTGTTTATTTATACCCTTCCCAATCAAAAGCGTGCACGCAGCTGCGGGGAGTATTAATGGTGGAGGGTTGCTCCAGACGGCGCCTGGGGAGGCGCCTGAAATCCACCCCGCAGAGGCTCCCCCTGCCACGGATCTGCCTGGCAGGGTCCTGCGGGGCTGAGGTGGCACACGTGCGTGTATGCGTGCGTGTGCGTGTGTGTGTGTTCACACACACTCCAGAAGTGGGCACTCTGAGTTTGCTCTTGGAGTTGGAGCTCTAAGGTGAAGTTCCTGTCCAGGGGTACAGGAAGCAAACACTCTCTGCCATTTTGGACTTTTCCTGCATCCCTTCCTAGGCCCCTGTGGCTCCCAACTTGACACCTGGGGCTGACACCCAAGGAATCACAGGAGCTCTCCCCAGGGCAGAGCTAATGAAGTTAATGTGGATGCCGCAATGTATTACAACTCTGCTGTTGACATGTTACTAACTTTCTGGTGACAATAATATTAAATATATGTCCGTTATTGAGCACTGACTGTGTGCCAACCACTACACCATTCACTAATTCACGCATTCATTCATCCATTCATATGCATAAATACGGAGGCTGCTACAGCCCAGCCCCCACCACTGTGTGGAAGCAGTGGGAAACAATTAGGCAGCTCCCAAGGAGCAGACAATTTGGGGGACACAAAGGGGGGAGAAAAACAACCTCCCCACCACCTGCCGTCTACACAATCGTAAGGGAAAAAATGCACAAGCTAACTGCAGTTGGTGACAAATGCTAAGAAGAGCGTAAAGGAGGGGCTGTAATCAGATCTGCTGAGGGGACAGCAGCTTCCTAACTCCAGGGGACATCCGAGGAACACTCCAGGCCAAGTCCTTCCGGAAAAATGACAAGTGTCCCTGAAAGACGAATTGTACAGTAAACACCTAGAGATGGGGACGTGCTGAGTTGCTTGAACAGAATGTCACCTTGGGTGGCCAAAGCCAGTAGGAGAAGGAAGAGGGCGTCTATGGGAGGGTAGTATGTCCAGAGAGGCTGGAAGGGGCCAAGAAGAGTCAAAGGGCCTTTCGGAGCAGAGCATCGACATTTTATTGTAAGGGCAATGGAAGCCACTGGAAGGTTCCACGTGTCAGAGGGATGGGGTCAGATAGAAGCCTTTCTGCGGCCCGTGTGGCAGCAGTGCAAAGAATGGATAAGGGACCTAGAGGGAAAGTGGTGAGGTTGGTTTAGAGGTGGAGGCAGGGAGTGGCTTTCCTATTGCTGCTGTAAAAAGCCTGCCACAAACTTTGTGATGCTTCTGTTATGGTTGACACATTGTATCAGCTTGGGGAGTCTAGAGATTTGGCTGAGTGATTCCGCGGGAAACCTGCGTGCTTACCTTGTACACATTCTAAGCCTTTGGAAGAGGAGGCCATGGAGACTGTGTGAGTGCTACATGTCCACTGGGTGGGGGTAGGCTGTTTACAAGGTAAGGCAGAAAAAGGCTGCTTGCAGCCGTTCCTGCCTTTTGCTCTTGTGGCTTTTGCTGTGTGTTGCCCCATGAACACTTGCCCTCTGCCATGTGCCACTCTGCCTCTCAGCCAGCCAAGTATGGACTGAAACCTCCACAAACTGTAAGCTAAATAAACCTTTTCTTCCTTCATTCTGGGTGTTGGGTATTTTGTCTCAGGAATGAGAGAAAAGTAACCAAGACAGCTTCAAAACACACCAATTTCCCATCCTATAGTTTTGTAGGTCAGAAATCTGAAACGGGTGTCACTGGGCTAAAATCAAGACAGGACTGTGTTCCTTGCAGAGGCTCTGGGGAGGCTCCGTTCCTTCCCCTTGCCAACTGCTGGGGAGCCCGTGTTTGTTGGCTGTGGCTCCACTCAACTTGAGACATAGACTCAGGCCCAGGGTGTTCTGGGAGGCAGGGCCGACCTTGCTCCTCCTACCGCAAGGCGCAGCCCAACCAGAGTGCTCTTATTCTGGATTTTGCTTTAAAACAATCCAAGGAGC